>VZRW01009679.1:53893-65417 GCA_013398125.1 Aegotheles bennettii
CTGGTCTAGTGGGAGATGTCCCTGCCCATGGCAGGGGGGTGGAACTAAATGATCTTTAAGGTCCCTTCCAACCCAAACCATTCTATGATACTATGGTTCTCTTATGGTATGTTGTACTGAGAGAGTAGCTGTTAAACTCAGCATAATGGAGCAAAGTTTGTTTCAAAATTAGTATGTCTTAAAAAAACCCAAAAACAAAACCACAAATAAAACAAAACAAACCCACAAACCCCACTCAAAACAACACCACCAACAAAAAAAATCAACAAAAAAGCTTTGGTTGTATACCTGAGAGATAGTGGTGAGCAGCCATGGATTGCTAACCTTGACCTGACAGGAGTCAGCATTCAAACTTCTAGCAAATGCTCAGCACTAAGTTAAGCCTTTAACTGAAGGGACTTGTCTGTTTCTACTCTGCTTCTGCTTTGTGAGCCACAAGCATCTTTTGCCATAGCATCCTAGGTCACAATTGGAGCATCACCGTCCTAGAGGTAGAATACTATGCTTCTGCTGCCCAGAAGGCTTTTTTTGGGCATATCTCTTATTTACACCAAGATTTTGGTGATTTTGCTTTTCGCACAAAGCTAATGCTATGGACACCTGAAATGGGATTGATTATATCCATATTAAACGAGTTGGAGTGCAGATGACTTTCAGGTTTAGCAGAGATATGATTCAAGGCTTGAAGCAGTGTTGGTGAGGACATTACTCTAGCTTATATGGGGTTCCTGTGGCATGGATTGCAAGTTGTTTAACTACAGGGGTAGCAGTGAAACCTTGAGGGACCCTCGATGAGGCCATGCTCATGGAATGCGTGTTTCATTCAATGCCTCCCCCTCCAAACAACATGAGCTGCTGTAGTCTGCATCTGTGTTAAAACAGTCCAGATCTTACATGGCTGTTGGGCAGGAGAAGGCATTTTGCTGTGTTTGCTTTTTGAACTGCCTTTCTTTCTCTTTAGGGAAGAGTAGTTTGGATGGATGTGTCGTATCCACAGTCATACATGACCCCTGCTTAGACCACAATGATAAGTAGTTGCTTTTGATCATCAGAGGCGTGGTCAAGCTTGGCTTGAGGAGTTAGTGGAGGCCTTTGTCTCATGAGTGTAATTAATGTGAACAGTCCTCAGATTTGAAAGTTTGGGAGTCCTGGAAGATTTTTTTTTTAATGCAACTGTTGAATTCAGTGTTGGGACAAATAACTCTTGCTGTTCAAGTCGCTAGTGCTGGCACCATTACAGCATGTGTGTTCTTGAGCATGTGCCAGCAGTAGTGAACTTTGAAGGTGTTAGTGGGCTGTGTGTGTGGAGTTCTTTAATGCTACTTCTACTCTCTTGCGTGCTAAGGTCCCAAAATAACAAATTCTGACTACTGTCTTTATGAAGGGGAGTTGTGGATTCCATGTGGTTAGTTGTGATGAGTCCTCTGTTAGTGTTTGGTTGGTAATGCTGATGGTTATAATGGCAAATTTATTCTAGGTGGCAGTGCTCTAAAAACCAAGCTCTTCTATACCTTTCATTACATGTACTTCATTGCATATAGTAAACATCTTATATGCTGCTCTTGGTAATTATTTTTTTTTTTCCACTCCTCATTATCTTTGTACTGGCATGTCTAAGGTACTATGGGTAAGTATTTTCCATTTAAAATCAATGTTTTCTCTGGCTTATAAATAGGCTGTTAACTTTAGCTTCAGGCTGAGTGGTGGCATGCAAAGTTTTGACTTCAAAATAATTTCAGAGTGCGTTGTTGATCTGTTTTTAGTGTTCCAAAGCTGAGACACAATTGGATGTAGGATACTACTTTGGCATCTCAAAGGAAAACCACTTCTTAAAAGACAAAATTTGAATGAGGTAGACATGGTTTAGGCTTTTGCTTGTCTTGGAGAAAAAAAATGCAACCACTGGTCTAAGTCATGAAAAAAATAGCTAATGGGTATAGTTGAAAACTACTTTCCATAAGCATTTCTTGTTGTTTGGTAGGCAAGAAGAAGCAGAGGTGTTTTTCACTTCACACAGTGATTGTGTGTTTGCCAAGTCATGTAGTAGTCTGAATAAATTTTAGCTGGTAGGCCTGCAAGTTAATTTAAGTGACTGTTAAAGATAGAGGGTGTGATTCCGATTACCAGTGGAAGGTGATGTAGAGGGAGATAACCCTCATGGGTCTTGCACACTGAAGACTTCCTAGCTCCCAGGAAGAACTCTTCCTTTTTTTTTTCCCCTCTAAGTAACCTCATCTGTTGGTCTCTTCTGTAACTGTAAAACAGCTCATGAGTTTTCCTGACTAGGAGTATGCACATGGTTCTTGTAAACTACATGGAAAAAGGGCCAGTTGGTCAATATTAAGGAACACATCCATTTTCCAAATACAGTTGATAGCATATTTCTTGATTGTAGGATATTTGTGCATAGTGGATGAGGCATGTGTGGTGGTGTCAGAAGGTACATGGCAGAAAGCTATTCCAAAGCAGTGTTTTTTTAGACTTTAGGGTATTTCTGTAATCCAGTTCTGACATTTTTATATTTTCTGTAAAGGATAAAAATACCCGATGCTGATGTATAATTGCATTTTAATCAAAGCTTTCAGATGTGAGTGTGAGCTTAGTGCTTTTTTTACCCACTAGAATTCTTGACAGCACAGATATATTTTAAGTGTATAAAATTCAGGTTTACTTTTTTAATACATTTTGTTAAAGTACTGTTATTGCATGTTCATAAGAACAGCCTGCTATCTTTTAAGATATTAGTGTGTTTGTTTTGTTGTCATGTTATTGGTATTTTTGAATAGGCATCTAAAAAATTTATCTGCAAAAATAATTCTTAATAACTTGCTGTATTGTTGACTGAATCACAAATGAATGCAGCTCCCCTTGAATGAGAGGTTTTTTCTTTAATCTCTTTATTTTTCTTCCTGTGTCTACTGGAACATCTTAGAATTTTGAATTTTAAATTACCGAAAGGAAAGAAACCAGTGGTCTAAAATTTTAGACTGAATTGCTGTTGTGCTCTTATTTCCTTGAATTACACCACCATATAACCGCAGCATAATTCTCCTCCCCTGCAGCATTTTCCGTGGCTGCTTGTTCTGATAGGCTTTGTTCATTTTGTTCTGTATCTCTTTAAAAATGCAACTTTGGACTTGGGTATATTGAGAAAGATGCTTTGCAACACTGACAGCAGAAATGAATTAATCTTGAGATGTCATTGATGATGCCTATTTAGTGCAGTATCTTTTCTGCTTATCCCATTGGATTAGTGGAGCTCACTGTTTCCAAGTTTGTTTTTGACTTGAGTAACTAAAGCCCAACCTGCTGGTGCTTCCCTGCATGTCACTGTCAGTTCTCTTCTTCAGTGCCTTGCAGTTTGAATTTTCTTTTGTTTCATTCTGATGTGTTTATTTTTTATGACAGGTGTGTATACTTGTGCTGGCAAATGCCACATTGGGATAATATGAATTTTCATCCATCAGACAGCTTTACAGTCCCAGAATGTTTTTAGTTAATGGATCAGACACTGTCAAACAGATTTTGGCAAAAATTGCTTTGCAAAATTCACTGACTTCTTGATGCTTTCTTCCTGATGGCATTTTGACACAGTCCCTTTCCAAAAGTAGTGCAGCTGAGAACACTATTTTTTTGGCTGTTAAATAATTTTTGCTGTGTGTTTGAGGTGAGTGTTCAATAGAAGCAAAATCACTTTGTAAAAGAGCTTAATTTGATACATTGTCTTAATGCTCCAACTGCTTTTCTAAACGCATTTGTGCAGAACGCAAAGCCTCTGAACATTGGAGATGTCAGCAGAGCTTGAATTGCTCATCATGTGGTGATTTGAAAACAGTAAAACATTTCGAACTGCAGTGGCTGAAGGGAAGAGGTGAAACATGCCTGCTCTATAAATAGCGAACACACAATTTTCTGCCTGCAACTCTTTTGTTGTCTTTAATAGTGAATGAGCTTCTTAGTTTAAACGTGAAACATCAGTTTTCTTGGGTTTTGTGGAATGAATAAATATATCCAGCAAAGGTTTTATAGCTTTGAGTAAAAGAGGGATTTTTTCACTTGGAATGGGAATCTACCTATGTGGAGTTGAAGGCTTGCAGCTTTTGGCTGAAGGGACTTCCTTCTCCTTTGGATCTGTTAGTGAAATGTCATTACCTTCGAGTCCCTGCACAGGCGATTCCTTTTGCTTTCTTCCAGGAGCATCTAACATCTCTTCTCGACAGGCTATAAATTACTGCTGGCGAAAGCTTTCTAGCAAAGCACAGTGTGTCAGTTTTTTAGCTGCTACTAAGTTTTCAGGTTTTTTTGGATAACATTAGATGGTTAGGTTAATGATGAAGGCTATGTCTGCAGGAGGGGAGCAGGCCTTCCTGTTGAGTCCTCCACAGCGTTGGGGGCAGTGGAGAAGGTGGCGTTTGTATGGTAGGTTAACTTGTAACAGCTCTACCAGGGCTTCTGAGCTGAAATTTCCTGAATTGTTTTCTTTGGTTTGAGACCTTTTTAAAGGTCATATTTACTAACAACAATTTCTTCAAAAAATTTAAAGAGAGAAAGAGGAGGAAAATAGTGTTTCTTAATTACCAGACATAGTACATCGTTGTGGCATAGTTAATATAGAGCTTTTACATTTTAGCCTTCAAGGGCAGCTCACGTGTTTGTTTAAACCTTCTGTAGCTTGGGAAGGGTAGGTTAGATAACTTGACTATACTAGTGCTGTCATTGTTTAGACCAGGATCCATGTTTATAAATGTTGGTGCTCTTAACATGAATTCTCAAAAAAATCTCAGTGGAGAAGGGGGGGAGCCATGAGCTGTGTTTGTGTCTGAACGGTGTAGGGACTTAAAGGCAGGCCTGCTGCTAACTGTAAATATTCCTGAAGACACATCTTTCCAAGAATATTTTTTGAGTGTTTGAGTTGTGTACTGACAAATTACAAATTTTAGTATTGTTGGAGTAGCTGGTTGGGCTTTTAATTTAAAAGACCTGTTTGATAGAAAATCTGTCATTGGGTCTTTTTCTGTTGGAATTAATATGATCTCAGGTACTTGGTGAGAGTAGGAAGGAGTGGGATCAGGCCCTTTCAGTGTTCAAGTGTTAAGCTTTTTCTCAGCTCACAGATGAGACACTGTTTTCTGTATGCTTCATAGGAAAGCACCCCGCCTGGATGCGTTCCTGTGTGATGTACTCTAGGTGACCCTGCTCTGGCAGGGGGGTTGGACTAGATGATCCTTCGAGGTCCCTTCCAACCCTAGAATTCTGTGATTCTGTGAAAGTGGTACTAAAAATAATCTCCTGTGCAGTTTCTTTGGGACCACCAACCCAACTCTCATGTACTAAGAATTAACCTGAAATGAATGAAGCTGGCTAAGTTTTAACAAAGCCTCCATTTTTGAGAGAAAGCACCCACAGGAGCATGCTGTGACTACTTAAAAACCAAAGGGAAAGGTGGAGGGAGGAGCTCATGCTGTGAGGGGCAATTCCACTCCCCTTTTCTCTGCAAGTGTTGAGTGCAAACAAGAATATCTCGTATGCCTGGACCTGTTTGTCCACCCCCTTCCTTTCTGTGCACTTTACAGCTTACTGCCTCTTCAGCCTTGACTCTTAGGTACTTCGAATGGTAAACATCCTTTTGCAAAGTTGCAAAGGTTGGTGTGTGCATATGGCCTTTGTTTAGTGTACAGTATCAGAGTACTGAAGTTGAATGTGATCCAAACAGTGATGCTGACAGCAGAACCTGCTCTGAAATGTACAGTATAAATGGAAAAAATGAGACATTTTCTTCTTTGTTTCCTGTAATTTGAAGAGCTTTTTAAAAACAATTGGAGATACAACATTTTGGACTAGAACAATGTATATATTTCTTTTTTTCCCAATCTAATTTTCATGTGATTCTGCTTTCTACAATACACTCTTCTGGTATTTCAAGAGTACTACATCAGTTTTGAGCTTTGAGGGAGTGTGGCTTTATATTATTCCGTTATAAACAGTTAGCTTGTAATTTGTTACTTTAGTGTCCATCTTAGATTTTGTGTTGTTGGTTCAAGTTTAGTACTACAATGTCATGAGATTTTGTTGTATTGCCTTATATCTGTGCCTCTGATTTAGTGCTTGAACCAAAATCAATATCATGCTTGTGTAAAATCCAAAAGAAACTCCAAAATTCTGGTGTTCAGTGATAAAGTATTGAGAGCGAAACCTAGGCCTTCATGTTGGACAAGCAGAGGTGGGTTTATGTCTGATCTTCAGAGTCTGAGACCTTGGTTCAACCGGCTGCTCTGTTCGACTAATGGCATCTTTGCTGAAGCAAACATCTTTCTTATGGTATACCATACCTTCTTACAATACAAGAAAACCTAGCTCTTTTGGCTCGTGCTTTGTTACACTGAATGGAAAGCAGGACCAGAATGCAGACCTGTGAAACCATGCACACGTATCTCATTCAGTATTATAAATCTGATATCCTGTGTATTGGTAACGGCAGCAGTTTCCATCTCCAAAGAGCTACACAAACATAGCTGTCCTACTGGATTGCTGGGGTGAAGGTGGGCTTTGATGAGCTCAGTGGTGGGAGAGGTGAAAGCAAAGAAGTTAAATGACTTGTGTCAGTGAGTCAGTGGCAGAGTTGAGACTAGGACCTGGGTTTATGCCACTAGAGTGCACTACTTCCCTCTCACTTAGTGAGAGAATGGTTAAATTTGCTGGTAGGTGCTGCAGGCTCCCTGGTGGGGTGTTTGGAAAATTGTTGCTGAACTGCTGAGGTACTGGAAGTTTCACATCGGTCTTAATCAGATGCAGCTCTGCTTCTGCAGCTACCCTTTATCAAATAAATGTTTTTCTTACTATCAAACTTTTGTGAATGTTGTGATTGAATGGCAAGGAGGGCTTGTAAACTAGCTTTTTACCCCCTTTTGGATTGTATTGCAGATGAAAGGGTATGTATGAAGGAAAGGATTAATCATATTTGTAATTGAAGTAAGTTCTGCGATATATCATTTCTCAGAAATAGATGATGACCTCTATTACTGAAAGATTCTTGGTAATGAGGCACAGTATTTTATTTACATTATTAAGTTCTTTTTTTTTCCCCACGCAGGTTTCCACTTGAGTGGCACAGTGACAGAACCTGCAATGCAATCGGAGCCAGAAACTGTTTGCAATGTAGCTATCAGCTTTGATCGTTGCAAGATTACCTCAGTGACCTGTAGCTGTGGAAACAAGGACATATTTTACTGTGCCCATGTTGTGGCACTCTCTTTATACCGGATCCGCAAGCCAGATCAGGTCAAACTGCATCTTCCCATTTCAGAGACGCTCTTTCAAATGAACAGACACCAACTACAAAAATTTGTACAGTATTTAATCACAGTGCACCATACAGAAGTTTTGCCAACTGCTCAAAAATTAGCAGATGAAATTCTTTCTCAGAATTCAGAAATCAATCAAGTCCATGGTAAGTTTGATACTTGTTCTTCCTTTTGCTTCATTCCCTCTTTGGTTTTGAGCATTTCTGTGCATTCAGGAGTGTGACCTACTGAGGTCCTTTTCAACCGGAATTATTCTGTGATTCTATGGGGTTTATTAAAGAGGATTCTGTTACTGAACCTTCACTTTAAAATGTTTTAGAAAGCGATACTTTTTGGAAGAGTGAGAAGGATTTCTAAACAATGAGCTTGAGGTCTCCAGTGCTGTTAATATGTGGCCTGATCTGCGTCATGCTTGTATTTTCAATGTATGAAANNNCAATGTATGAAAAACTGGGGATGTTTTGTGTAGCCACATTGCTTAAAAGAACTATCTTACCAGCTTACCAATGGCATCTTTTTGTTATTTTTTTCTTTTTGAACTAATATTCTGACATTTTGACTGTGTAATACATTTTGTTTTAATGTCAAAGGATAAAAGCCAATAGATGTTACTGTTTTTTCATTCATTAAACACACTTAGTATCCTTCGGGATCTGGTTTCTATATGAAGTCAGGGGAAGTATAAAATTTGTGTTTCAATGTCTCTTTCCTCTTAGTGCTGCAGCATCAGCAAAGGTCTGATCCTTCATGGCTCTCAGTTTCTTGTACCGAACATCTTGTGTTTGTTAAAGGGTGCTGGTTGCAACTGGAAGCTTCTGAGGTGGCTTTTCTATGGACTTTGCTGAACTGAATGTGGTTAATTATGGGTTTGAGGTGACTGAGCTAGTTTATTAGTCCTGTGTTCCTGTAAGGTCACCTGATAGAAATGTCCTCTAAGCTGAGCAGAGCTGTAAGCATAAGGGCAGCTTAGAAGGGGAAGAATAAGTTATCTAAAAATATCTTTTTTGTTTGTTCATTGACAGGAACATTTCTTGTATGTTAGATGTTTAAGAGAGATGACCACTATTTCAAGGAATCTGCAATACAAACACAACCAAGCTGCTTAATATTAGGAAAAGAGAAACATGCGTGTTAGATACAGAATAGGCATAACAAATGAGAGTCTTGCCAATAACAGGACTAATCTGTAGCCTAGACCTTCTCCTTAAGGACCAGTGACCTTGGCAGGCCTAGGCAAGAGGTGCTGCAAGAAAGTGAATTCCAGGAGCAGTGCTCTTTTTTGGCTCTGGGGACTAGGGGGATGTGGCCAGAGGCAAGATGGTTGTTACAGAACACAATGAGAAGGTGATTGGCAGAGCTGCCTTGGTGGTAGTGGAAAGAAACTGAAGCTGAGGCAGATGCAGGACATTAAGAAACAGAGGAAGATGCTCAGA
The DNA here is from genome assembly GCA_013398125.1 of Aegotheles bennettii. Lineage (NCBI taxonomy): Eukaryota > Metazoa > Chordata > Aves > Caprimulgiformes > Aegothelidae > Aegotheles > Aegotheles bennettii. Next base: position 62,628 of record VZRW01009679.1, read on the forward strand.
TGTTGTAAGCTGAAGGCTTGTGTTGCATGAGAGTTCGTATTAGCCTGAACATAAGGAATTAAGAGGAAGAATAATTATGGAGTATGAGTGATACAGAAGATTCAAACAGTCAAGGGTGATTAGTAAGGGGGAAGGCAGGGATGGGAAAGGAAGGACAGATGATGGTTATATATGTCTGTATTAGCTAAAATGTGGCTAATGTAAGAAATGACAAGCTGTTGCAGAGTGATTAAACTTCATCACTAAGTCTATAATTATACTAATCATAGGCATATTGGTCTTTGTCAGCTATTTTCTTATTGTCAAAATATCTCATTACTCATTAGTATATTAAGGTATTTTTAGAGAGATATTTTATGTTTATATCACAACCCAAATAGCAAAAAAGAATAGGATATGATCAATTATGAAATTTCACAATGAATTTGAGTAGGGTAGTTTAAAAATATCCACAAAACTGTAATGTTTCTTACACATGTTGTTCTCCTGGCACATGAGGTTGCAGTATGTCTTTATTGATTGTTGTGTTTCTTAATAAAATACCAAAAACGAAGCAGAAACTCCAGGCAGCATAAGAAAATAAACTGCAATTGACAAAGAAAGCTGGGTTACAAAAGAGGATCTGGAGTCTGCTTTTCCTCTCAGACTGCCATAAAGGCATTGTCTAATTTTTTTTTTTAAAAGTTTGCGATTTTAAAAAATTACAGGATAAGTTCTGATTATGTCACAAGTAAGCATTCTTCTGGGATTCGTACTGTAATTCGGTTATTTTTGTCTTTAATCGATTCCTTAAACGAAAAATAATAAAGTTAACCAAAAGGAATCTTGAAAGATAACCAGAAGAAATCTCTCCCTGGTTATGATGTTGTAGGCTGGTGAACATAAGATCACCACTCACTCTGGCATATCTCCTGTGCTGCAGATGTTCAGTCTGTAATACAAAACTGTCTTGTAGGCCTGTCTTGCTTTGAATTGTTTAACCTCACTAAACCAGTGTTTGAAGAGAAATTCTGTTGAACACTGCTTCAAGATGATAAGCAAGAGGAAAAGCTTGCAAAAACTTGCTTATAAAAGTCAGAGGAGACCTGGCGTAGGAACACCAGAAACAGTTTTGATCAAAGGGAAGTCCCAAATCTGGAGTTGGATGAAGAGATGTTTTTCAGTGTTACCTAGAGATGTGTTAATTCCAGAGTGTTTTTTATATGAAACGTCAAATTTTAATTATTTTTTTTCTGGTTATACTAGTTCTAGTTTTCATATATTTTCAGCGATGGGCAAAAAAAATCAGCTCTTGAATACTATTTATTCCTACCTAAGAGTGATCTGGGTCTTTGAAGAGCTCTGACCACAGCAGTCTTGTTCACTTGCTTATGAGCTGGCTAAAGAGATGGAACAACTCTGCAGTACTTTCCTTTCACAAAAGGTGAATTTGATAATTGTTTGTTTGCTCAGTATTCTGTCTTATGCAGCATTTGATGGCTGACTTTGCCCACCTTCCTTGTGAAAGAGATTACTGGGGGAACTGGTGAAGTGACTTACACTGAGGCAGGTTTTGAAATGACAAATACCTTTGAGTTCCTTGGTGGATACAAATGGTGCAATATACTTTCCTGGTTTGTGACTGAGCCTCACTGCAGGAAGAAATATGGGGATGCTGTTAGAAGTGCAGGAATGTGCTGTTTATTCACTAATGTCTCTTCAGGAGAGCAGAGTGATTTATTGGGAATCCTCTTCTGTATTTGCCATGCTAATTTCCATATGATGGTTTTGTATGTTTTTAGAGCACAAAAGTGCCTCTTACATTTGAGTAGATTTGTTGTGTTCTGATTTTCTTATGTGACATTGCTATAGCTGTACATGTTCCTGATAATTCCAAACTGGAGATCTATGAGGTCTAATCGATAGTGAAGATATCCTGAAATATGTGCTGTGTTACTGTTGGCTTCACACAGGGTTTTCAATTCAGGGATGCTGACTCAGGAAGCTGGTCATAGATTTGGATCCTGCTTAGCTGAGGTTTTTTCCTCCCTGTTAGTTTTTGTACCATTGTAGCAGAGGAAGCTGGCAGGTGTTTAAGGCTAGGAAGAGAACAGTTGGGGTGACGGCTTATCAGCCAGGTTTGTCATCTTGGATCTGTCTTTTCTTAGGTATGAAACTTTAAGAGAAAGTTGGTTGGAAGGTCGTACTGTGTTCCTGAGAATTTGAGTGGATATAGGAAAGTAACTGCAAGGTGGGGGGTAGAGGGTGCAGGGGAAGCAAGGGAGGGGGGAGAGCTGGAGCAAGGGGGGAGGGCCTGTTTGCATATTAATATCATGTTAGTATTGATATTATGTGTATAGTAGAACAGGGTCTGCCTTTTATTGGTACAAGTACAACCTAGCGAACCAATTTAATTTTTACCTTTTAAGCGGTACTGTTTCTTTCTTGAAGATTTTGTGCTGCTGTTGCAATCTCTGCTCTTAGAAAACTACATGGATTTCTCCAGACTTTCTCCCATTCTCTGGTGATCTGACTCACAATGTGAGTCACTTGCCAGTAGAAAACCACATGCAGGTGAAGTCAAATTTAAGAGGAAGGACCTTGGAGAAAGCAGTTTAAGTACATTTGTCCCCTCAGAAGCAGAGGTATGTGGGTAGTTGTTTCTGTATTTGTCCAGGCAGATCTAGGGGCATCCTCTGCAAACATTAATCTGTAATGTATGTTAGGAATGCCAGTGGAGGCATCCAAGAAAGAATCATCTATCAAAAAAATTGCTTTAAAAGAAGAATTCAGACTATCTAGTGCTGTTCC
>VZRW01009680.1:1114-37351 GCA_013398125.1 Aegotheles bennettii
AAAAAAAAAGGGGAAAAAAAAGGAAAAAAAAAGAAAAAAAGGAAAAAAAAAGGAAAAAAAAGAAAAAAAGGAAAAAAAAGGGGAAAAAAAGGGGAAAATAAAAAGGGAAAAAAAGGGGGAAAATAAGGAAAAAAAGGGAAAAAAAAGGGAAAAAAACCTTGAGGGGTGGGGGGGCGGCTCCCGCCTAGGAGCCCGTAAATCCCCGGGGGAGCGGGTGAGAGCCCGGGGGAGGGACGGTCAAGTTAAGGCACGAAGGATCTGGCGTTAAAATACGGCTGTGTCCGTACAGGCGGGACGGGCGGGGGGAGAGGGGGGTGTTTGCTCTTATTTGTACCCACTTCGCTTCATGTGCGACGGAGGAAAACGCCGTCAATTGTTAATTGCAAACACGCCGCTAATGAACCGACGTCCCCCGAGCCGCCGAGGGGTTTAAGCACCAATTTAAGCGATCCCCCCAGCTTTACCACTGAGATTTTTAAATGAAGCAAATAGTATTGGAACTATTCGCCCCGGGCTGCTTTGTGCTTTTTAAGTGTCCAAACTTCACCTCGCCCTAATTTAAGTGATTCTCTGAAGTGATTTAAGTGATCCTCTTGCCATCAGCGATTATCTCAGCGTTTTCATTAAAGTCTCTTTCAAAACAAGAATCTCTTGACGGCCAATGGAATCTCAAAGGCACCTTTCGAAAGTGTTTATTTTCAGCTAACAACCTAAGAGCATCTGAAAGTATACATATGTATCATTTTTTTGTGAATAATAATTATTCACCGTTCATTAAGATTTATTTTTTTTTCACATTTTGTCCCTTACCATTGACACCATACCTCACAAGCTGTTCTTCACGATACTTCTCGAGTACGCACGAAAATTAATCTCTGACATAAAAACTTCAGGGAAATAATATAGTGAAAATTATAATGAAAAATATAACGAAAAATATAGGGGAAAAATATATAGGGAAATAATATTTCAGGGCGTAACTGCACCTTAGGAACTTCGCACAGAACTGGCCAAGCAAACGCATAAATGATGTCTAAATCTCTCAGAACAGCAGCAAATCTTCCTCTCTACACCATTCTACAGCATGTTTGTACGTGAGGGTGGTTTGTAATGCACTACTCTCTACTCATTAAGGCTCTTTTTCAATATTTGTTGTGTATTTCGTTAAGTGTACTGGGAGCCGGGGAGTCGGGGGTTTAGGCAGAGACAAGTTTGAGCTCTGATGGAATGAATGCTTGCTATTTATTAGGATCACTTCTAGAATAAATTGTTCATAACTTTTTCAAAAATAAGGACAAAGCCCCTGCTTAAGGATCGAGCAATTGAAAAATGAAAAATCCATCTAATGAAAAATAAATCTAATGAAAAATCAAGGAAACTGCATGAGTTGGTAGGTATTGGCTCTTTTTCAGGGCTCAGACTCGGGTAGAAAATGGGTAGCAGTACACCCAGGACATGGTATTGAAAACCCGGCCATGCTCAAGTTCACTGTGATAGTATATTTGATGTGTGAAATTCCCTCCAGTGCCTGAGAGGGAAAAGCGAGCCTGTAATGTATATATCTTTGTGTGCTTGACAGCATGCCTCGGGGGACTTATATTTAAATCTAAAATGTCTGTTTATTGTACTTCAAAATCGGTAAAATGCCTTAAAATGCCTTTTTTTTCCCTACATGGTTAAAATTTGTGTACAATTTTTCCAGTGTTTCAGTTGCTTGTATAATTTAATAAGGGAGTTGTGCATGTTTGCCATATTGTTACTGACATAAATGCCATGGTGAACCACTAAAAACAGATAGAAGCTAGCTGAGTGGTTGTAGTAAACTGACATGGCAGGATTAATTTCTAGCTTAATTTTTCTATTTTTTCTAAACATTGCTTCTTATTTACAGATACTTTAAAATGTGCAAATAATTCATTGACTGTTCATATAAGAGTGTTGCAAATTCCTGCTGCGGAGGCAGATGAGGTAACACGTCATCAGCTTGGTTCTTTACCTGATCTGAACTGGTATAGATAGGAATTAGGAACATTGTCCACTAGCTGGAGATCTGTGATATCGACAGGTTTATATGGTAATAATTATTTATATGGTCCTCGGATTTAATTTACTGAAACTGCAAAGGGTGTTTTGGTGGATAAAGGACCACAGGATCAGGCCCATGGGGGGGAGTCTGTTCCTGAACAACTAGTGTCAGCTTATTTTTGTTGTGTCTTAGATCCTGTTTTAGTTTAGCTTTCTAAATCACTTTTGAGATACAGATCATCAACATGTCTGGAACTCAATGGCACAAGATGCTACAGATCCAAACAGCTTATTAGGACTTTTAAAAGGATTGTGTGGCTCTGTGGATAATAAGAAGCCAAGTACTGGTAACACGGGCACGTATAAGGGATATAAATACTTATACATCAGGGTGTAAACCAACTGCTGGATTTACATCGCTGGAAATTGTGTTTCCTGGTACAGATTTTTTTCAGAATTGTGCGTTATGAAGTTACTTATTGTCCCTTACTCTGAGTCATCTAGGGACTGATACCTGTCTGAAGCAGAACACTGAAATATATAAACCACTTTTATTTTTACCAATGCTTATGTATATTTTACTTTTTGAATATCATAAATCATCATATTCCCTGCTTCATTCAAGGTCTGGTCCCCATTAAAATAAATGGGAGTCTTTCCAGAGACTCTGACAGACATTGGATTATGCCCTAAAGGAATTCTGCACTATATTTCCTGCAATACCAAGGAATGAATAAGCACGGAATCTGATAAGATCTGTTTTTCTCAGTGTCACAGTTATTGTGGTTTGCACAACTGCTACATAACATGATGTTTTTCAGCTGATGTCTGTTCTATGTATGTTAGAGAAACAGATTTGCTCTCACACATTCATTTATTTCATGCCAATATGTTATATAGGTAGCTACTATAGAAAGAAAGAGTATATCAGTTCACTACTCAGTGACAACTATTTATTACAACAGAGATTCAAGAATGGTGTGCACCTGGGCTCATGCTGCCTAGTGATGAGGACAGGATAGCAAAGTGCAACTCCTAGTTTCTGCTTCCAACCCTGGGGACTGACCAGGTGTGTGACCTTGTCTCCATTTACAGGTCTGTGTATAGCAAGTCAGAATCTGCTTCATGGAAGCAGGTTAAGGATCTTGTTTGTAATGCTCTGAGAGTCACTGTTGAAAGATTCCTAGAAATACAAAACATTGTGTGGGAAGAGTAACAAAAGCACAGGCAGAAAGTGCAGAGCTCCTGCATACCAGAAACATTCAGCCTGTGGATGTAAATCAAAAATATCAGGGATAATTCACGGGTGCATCAGGTCATCAATTTTTCCCTATACCACGCACAAACTGAAGTCCTTAAAGTAGCGGAGGAAGTGTGCTTTCTGGGCATGGGAGAAAAGAGCTCATGTAAAACACACTGTAGTAACTGCTCAGTGAATTTCTTTTCTCTTGAGCATTTTTATTGGCATAAAAACTTCCGCCATTCAAAGTGACACTTGAAACTCATTTGTTATTTAGTTTTTGTCCAAGCTATGTCTGAGATTCTGAAAACCAGTTATGAAAATCTTCCTCTCCGTGATTTCTGCAGAACTAGAATCACATTACAATTTGCTGGTGTAAGTACAGATTGTCCCAAAGCAGGCTAAAGAAATTGTTTCCCTTTAGACCATTATACTGGGGAGTTTCCTCCCTGCCCCCCCAATGCTGTTTGAAATATTCACTCATGGTAAAGTCTACTGTACTCGTGTATCCTGACTGTTTTTTGTCAATCCCATGTCACATACCTAAAGCAATTCAAACCTGTTCTGTAAACCTTACCTTGCCTTCTTGAAAAAAAGAGGTATGTGCACGTAGCTTACAAACACCAGGTGCTTACAAATGTGAAATGCCATCCTGGACGTTCCTGGAATAAAAAGACTGAGTGGTTGTAGTAAACCCACACGACAGGACTAAGTTCTAACTTAATTGCGTATTTAATAATTTTATAAATTGTGTATTTAATAACTTAATAAAAAGACCAGAGTGTCATGTGATAAAATGGTTAAGATTCTCAAACCTCTAATAGTGCACAAGGTCTGAGGCAGGTTCACATGGCAGCAGGAGCTTCTCCTTTGAGGTCCTGCCTGACTTCCAGAGGCTGCTCTGAGCAGCCAGCCAGGTTCGCAGCTCATGTCTCAGAGCAGAGAGCTGTAGGGCAGACAGTGCAAGAAAGCGGGGCACTGAAGTGATTCTTCCATCACCGCAGGAGGGTTGGGGAACTGTGGCAATGCTGAAATGTAGCTCCTAGTGCTGCTTCAGTCCTTTGCTTAAATCACATGGCAGCAAACCAGAACGAATAAAAGGGAAGCAGAGTAAGGGAAGTGACAGAAATGAACGGGATCTTAGTGAGATGTGAGCTGCGTTAGCTCAGGTTAGCACTCCCTCTCAACACGAGGTGGCTTTACATTTCTTGGCCAAGTCTAAAGTTTAAATACACAGTTATCTAAAATACTTCAGTCTTCACCAGTGCTGAACAGTTTTGTGTAATCTATTTTGGTCACTCAGCACCTTTTCTCATCAGTAAGGCAAAAACCCCGTTCCATGTTCTTTTGACCATCAGAAATCTTGATCAATGCCAACACAAAAAATAATAGCAAAAGACAAAATCTCGTTCCCCTTTACCAGCCCAATCACACACAGCAGCTGCGGAGCTGGCGCATTTCTGATGCAGAGTCAGGGACAGGTGTAATGTTTGGTCTTCTCCTATGGAGGCAGAAAAGGCTCGTATTTTGCCACTCAAATGGATGTCCCCATGCGTCTGTCGTCCCCTGCTCCCATGCAGCAAGTGGCACAAAGCTCTGAGACTGCTGTGCCAGCTGCACAGGGAGCGGGAGAGCCCACAGCCCTGGGGAGCCCGGGTGATCTGGTGGTGCCCACGCTGCCTCCTGCCGGCCCTGGGCAGTCCGGGTGGTTGTCGCTTTTCTCCACCCAAAGCCGTGTCCTCTCTGCCTCACTTTCCTCAGCTCAGAGCCAGGGGCAGCAGGAAGTTGCAGGCTGGCTCTAGGGTGATAGAACCCACAGCATTGCCAGCTCAAACCAGAAAGGACTGGATCTGCCCGTAGAAAGGATGGCATAAAGCGCACGTTTGAGGCCAGCCGGTCTCTCCCTTGCCATAACATAACTGTTCTTTGCCTGTTCCCCGGAGCTTTACTAGTACATAATTTCCAGATTAACACTTCCATCTTCTGTATTCATGGAGGTGCTGCTATAGTAGAGTTCATTCTCAGGAGAAAATATTACACATTTTAAATTGCTCTTCTTGTCTTTTCCCCGCAGATGTATTTTGTGCTAACAGGGAATCCAATCTTCAGCACAAACTCGGGAACAACATGGTGAGCTATAATAATTATTGGACCTGTTAGATCTATTGTGGAAATAAATCTGCTGTGAACCAACATTTTCCCTCATATGTTTCACAGAGAGACAGTAACCCTTCTGCTGTCAATGAATTAATTTGCTAAAAGAAGCTGGAGTTCATAGATAAATCTTGAGATTATTTCTCATTTACATATTAGCTTAGCATTTATGTGCACTTCTATTTGTGTGATACTCCTGGGGACAATCCAGGAAGCAATATGAATCATCTAATATGTAAAAATAAGGCTACAATAGAAAGGAAAAAAAGCTACAGCTTTTTTTTTTTTTTTTTGAATAATTTGAAATGGGCTTTGTGATTACTTTAATTATCTATTGCAGTGTGTATAGTATTCCAGAGTCAGTTTTGCAGCTGTCCCACGCTGGAGCATGCTTGAAGAAAGCTTTTGGTGCTGCGACTCATTCAGAGTGCGCGTTATCTCAAGGACTGCTGGTGGGGGCTTGAGTGATATTGTGGCTCAGACATGGATTGTTTTTTTCTTCTTATTTATGGGGAAGAAACCAGGTCAGAGGCATAACTGAAAGCAGGACCAGTATACTTCCTATTTCCTGTGGAGTCCCCAGAGCTCTAGTTTGAAACCATTACTGTTGTTAATTAATGATTTGCCAGCTGTCTGCACTAATTTTATAGCATTTATGTATGCAGAGCCATTGTGCCTTAGACTCCTGCTTTAGAATCCTGTAAGCGAGACACTGCAATTGCAAAACCAACATCACACTTACATGTTCATTTGTTATTTTGAATGTGATCTGATAACCAATAATTTCCCTTTAGCTTTTTGAATAGGAAGGCTGGCTAAAGAGGTGTAGCAGCAGGAGGGATTACTTTGGAACATTTTAGACATTTTAATTTCAAATCTTTGTTTGATTTAGGGCAGTAATACACCAGGACAAAGGCAAAGTGGACTTCGGTTGATTCTTATTTCAGGGATACACGTCAGTTTAAAACCAGCGTGAAAATACTGGGCACTATGATGTGGTAGCCAGACAAATTCTACAGAAAATATTATTTCTCTGTGTGTTTGTCACTGCCCCACTGCCCTGAATGCTTACACTCAGCTGCAATGCGTTCATGGCTTTGCTTACCTCCTTCCATTACCCTTTCATAAAACCGTCATTTTTCCTGGAGGTTTGGGAAACCAGATGGTAGCAGTAACACTATTCCCACTGACCAACCCCATTTTCCTGTAGCAGTCCTGCAGTTATAGTTGGCTAAAGTTTGGTTGTTTTTTTTTTCCCCATTCTCTCCTTTGAGGGCCTGTGTCCATGTGGACTGTTAAGCAGCTGTGGCATTTCTGCCAGAAACGGCAGTATTTCAGTGGCGGCTGACTGTACACACACACTATACCGTTTATAGAGTGGGACCTCGCTGCTCCGGAACTGATTAATCTGACTGGCTGGGTTAGTGTTTGGGCTAATTCTGATCTCCTGCTGCTTCTAGTTCCTCTACAGGCTTTATATTTTTCATCATAGCTACTCCTTCAAGTTATTGTTTAACTTGTGTATTATTCCCTGTAGCCAAAATACTCTTTCCTAGTGGGAAAAAAAACCCATGAGTTTATCTAAAGCATCTACAGAATTCTTATTTTTTTTAAAAAAACAAAACAATAGTTTAAAATTATAGTGAAAATAAAGCAACGATACAGTAATTCCAGTTTTCAATAACCCAAGTAGTGATATGGTCCCTATGCACTTGAATTAACAAGGTTTCATTGTACTCCAGTTTAAAATATAACTGTGTGTGTCTCACCTCAGTAAATGGCAAAATTTCTATGGGAGCCAAATAATGGTGAAAAGGTTTGGAGCCTTTTGAAATAGACGGTGTTATACAAATGTTCAGTTACCACAGTAACAAAAAATTTAGGTCAGCCCGTTGGTTTATAGGTATGTGTATAACACAGGAGTGACCCAAAGCATTACAGGTCGCCTCTAAAGCCAGACTGTGCTTATTTCTATATCACTTTCACACTCTCCTGATCCAGCAGTCTGCAGCTTCTGCTGTCTTTAACAGATTGGGTCATTTATGGGCAAATGCCTTTCAAATAAGCACCTTAAAATATTTGACTATATGTTAAATTAGGAAGATCATAAGTCAAGGTAAGAAAAGATTCTTAGATACCAATGGGCACAAAATACACCAGAGGATTTCTCTTCTTCTGCTCCTGCTCCCTCCCATACCAAACAATCCTTTTCAATATTGAACAGGTCTGAGAACAATCCAATCCACAAGGTCAAGATAGGGTCAGATTTCCTGACCTACGTGCCCCCACCTCTTGATAATCTAGAAATGAAAATCAATTCTTGTCTTCGAGCTTGTGAGGAGCTCATAATTGCTTTAGACTAAAGCACCGAGTGCCTGCTTTTTCTGTCACCTTTCAATTCTTGGAGATGTGGATGTCATTTTTCAAGTCGGGTGCACTGTCAGGATTAGATTGTGTGGTAACCAAGTAGAAAGATTTCTGCTCAGAATGAGATTTTTTCTCATTGCTGTGCCTTTTAGTCAGGTCCAAAATCTTTTTTTTTTCACTGTTATCTACAGGGATCTCATAATGTGCTTTGAGCAGTTTATCTATGGAAACCATTTTTTTCTTAGGGCCAAAATTGGAGCTCCTTTATTGCAGCTGGGATTAATGGAAAAATAGAAGCTGAGGCTAAATTTGGTTCTCGGTCTTTAATTTACACTTTCTGCCACAAATCATACTGGTCAAATGTGGGTAGATTGACACCTTATTTGTTTAAGTGCAGCTTTTTAGCCAACTAAATTAAACTGTGGTATCTTTTCCATTATGATAGAACATTTCTAGGCCATTTTGGTTGCTGTGAATTGCTATCCCACAAATGAGTTCATATGAGGCTGTGCAGTGCCAGCTGTCTGACGGGGCTCACCTGGCACAGTGGGCTCTGACAGGCAGGTCACTGCCCCAGGAGTCAGGAGAGTGGGGCTTGAGATCCGCCCCACCAAACTCCCAGCTGGGGGAGGAGGGGACCTGCTTAGGACCATACTCCCTTCTGATGAGATTTCCTGTCTGAGCCTGAAACCTCAAATCTTTAACACCTTATCTGCATCAGTTTCCAAAATGGAGAAAGCAAAAAAAAAAAAAAAGAGGGATCCATCTTTTCTATGTGAAGGGCCCCGAGGACTACATGGAGAAAGCTCAATGGAAGAGTGATGTATCACTGGTTTTTCAGCGGTCTTTTCCTTTTTTACACCTAATGACTTTGTGGATATCTATTTTCATCTGTCCTGGTTAAAAAGACATTTGTGATACTGGTGAGGACTTGACCTTTACAGCTTGTGTCCCTTATGCCTAACATTATGGCTGATATCTAAAGGAAGGTCATCCTCACCTTTGGGAAAGAAGAAAGTCTTTATGTGGCTTTTTTTCTTGGGATTTTGAGAAGTTCTTCTGCTGAACAACTCCAGCATTTCTGATAGTACAGGTATCCTACATACCTTCATTAAAATTAGAGAGAATGCAGCTCGTTCTCCACTACTCTTCTGCTGCTAAGATTTGTGGTTTGGATAACAAGAGCCATTTAGATGACAAAAGAAACTATAACTAAGACAGTGATTTATTGCTAAACTGTCTTTTTTTATTTTTTAATATATACTGAGTGAACAATTTTATATCTGTTTTTATCTCATTTGGCAGCTGAGAGTTTCAGTAAAGAGATCTGCCAAGAATTACAGTAAAATAAAGTCTAAATAATTAATTCTGTCAGTAAATGAGGGTACAAGATCAATAGCTAACAACAGTCTCAAAGTTAGGAGGAAAAAAAAAAGAGAGAGAGTGGAGGAGGAAAGACAATCATTGCTTTAGATCCTACCAGGATGAGCAAAGTAAGGGCAGGATTAAAGTAAAAGAAGATTTCTTTAATTATTTTGGGGATCCATGCTGGCTCTTGGTTCTGGTTTTCAAAGACCCTGTCACATCAGGTAAATTCACAGAGTAAATGTACTGTGAATCCATCGAAAAATCTGATGTGCTGATGGCTTGGCAGTATCAATCCCTCTTTTCTGACAAGGAGAAGCAGAACAGAAGGGCATCTTTCACAAAGCAAAGCCCATTCCTCTGCTGATACCAGCTGGTCCAGGGAAGCTACATCGGTTGTTGGCAGCAGTCTCTCTTCCATCTTTTCCCTTTCTTTGTGAATTCATCTTTCCTTTTCTCAGGCCACTCTTCCGTTCGTACAGCCTTATTAGAGTTGGTGAGAGGAGGCTTGAAACCAAAGGCCCATCTTTACCCTTCTTGACATGAGTGAGAATTGCACCCACTGATTTGGAATTTTGCAGTCTGGATTGCACTAAGAATTAGTGTTGCTCTCGAATGAGGAGTGAAATAATATGTATTTAAATGAGGTAGGACCCAAGTACATAAGTTTTATTCAGGTACAAGCTTTGCTCAGAACCACAACTGTCTCTTCCCTCTACTAACATATAAAACAAAGAAGATCTTTCCGTTCAAAGCAAACAGAAACAGCGAAATCCTCAATTTACAGTCCCATGCTGTCCCCATTAGGCCAGTTCTGGTTTACTGGGCCAGATTATCGACATCCTGAAGTTTTAACATACTTATTGTATCTCATCACTTGTTAAAATGTAACTTTAATTCTAAACATCTTGTGACTATTAATTGGCCTAATATCTTTTTCTTTGCCTCTTGCTTTCTCTGTGAAGAAAAGTCTGAATTTCTCAGGTGGGCTTAAAAGCAGAAAGTGCAGAGGTGCTAACAAAAGGCTCCCCTTCTGTTTCTCAATTAAAATTTTAAAAAATAAATTAAAATTTAAAAAGAAAGAAAAAATTAACAATAAAAAAAATAAAATTAAAAAAAGAAAGAAAACTAAAAACATTTTCTGACCAAATGTAATTTGAGAACTGGATTGGCTTTTTCTTCATTTCTTTGTTTTGCTTTTGATAATTACACCATATCCCTATAATATATTCTGCACTGAATTATTGATATGCACTTTCAACCTCAGCCCCCAAGTCCCACTGTTCTTTCTGATGGGGAATAATAAACACACTTCCCTCTTTAACATGCCCCTTGAGAAGTGACTAAACACAAATATTTATCACTGCCTTCCTTGACTGTATTCACCATCCTAGCTGTGGATGTTGAACCCCAATTTTCCTGTTATTTCTTGCTCCCCTGACCCGTGCAGTACCAGGTGAGCTCAGGCTGAGACCTGGTGCCTGTCCTGCTGGTAGGACTGGGGTGGCCCCGAGGTCTCTGCTGGGTGTGCAGATGGCTGGGCAAAGGGTATGACGCAGAAGGACACACTGTTTCCAGAGTCTGCAGGTTAGGGAGAAAGAAGGTTATCTCCTGTAACTTTTGGGAAGTAGGATCTGCAAGACCCCGCTGGCGGCCCCATTTTTACAGTCCTTTTTGGACATTTTACAGATGCAGCAGGCTCTGGATTGCCAGTTTCCAAAACCATGTTTCCAAAAGCTGGTGATTTTAGCGTCCCAAATTTAGGATGCCTAACCTGAACCACATGAGGAAGTCCAAGCAGCACTCTGGTAGCCAGACAGGGCAACAAAAACTGTTTTTTTTTTTCCCCTGGCATTTCATTTTGACTTGCAAAGCCACTTCAAAGACAGGGAGTGCTTCAGACCTTTAGCACACCCAGGGCTCTATTCACTTGTATAGCTGCTGGATGTTGATCTAGATCCAAATCACCTCAAGAATGAAGTCATCTATCTGTTGATCTTCACCCACCAGGAGTGATACTTACTTTTTTATTCCTTACTTATTCTACACAACATTATGTTTTATATGGCTAGCACAAATGGTAGATAAATCTAGGTTCTGGTTTTGACATGCAATGCTGTTGCTAATAAAAGAAAAATGTTTCAGACAACTTTTATATAAATCATGGTTATTTTTCTAGAAGATTAAACAACATTTTGGTCCCTCAGGATAGTCATGAACAGATGAAACATTTACCTCTGGGTCTTAAATGTTTTATAAATCTGCAGTACATTCCTGCAACGGACAAATAAAAAGCATGATTTATAAGTCAGCAGTCCATGGAGGGAGAGTCACTTTTGCAGAGACAGGGCTGCACATTAGGTAGGGCTGGTACCTTTTTGCTTATCCGAATCTGAGATAGTCTCAGGTGAGTTGTAGTTGTGCAGTGAGTTGCAGCTCATCATGCACAAGAGGTAAATTGTACAGTAAGTGCATCATTTATTTGATAGTGTGCAATAGAATCATCGAATCATCGAGGTTGGAAGAAACCTTCAAGATCATCCAATCCAACTGCCTACCTACATCACCACTAAACCATATCACCCAGCGCCACACCCAGACACCTCTTGAACACCTCCAGGGACAGTGACTCCACCATCTCCCTAGGCAACCTATTCCAATACTTAATCACCCTTATAGCGAAAATTTTTTTCCCTGATGTCCAATCTGAATCTCCCCTGCTGCAATTTAAAGCCATTTCCTCTTATCTTTTCACTGTGGGCATGGCAGAAGAGACTGACCCCCACCTCACTACAACCTCCTTTCAGGTAGTTGTGGAGAGCAATAGGTCCCCCCTGAGCCTCCTTTTCTCTAGACTGAGAATAGTTACATCTCTGGACTTGCAGCATCCAGGTTGCCAGGCAAGCAGTGGACACAGTGAAAATCCAAGGAAGGAAAATCCAATTCATTTCCCACAAACTTTTAATGCAAATATAGTATGGGGTATCGCTCATAAGGCAGCAAAACCTAGAATGGAGTCAGGTCATATCCTGCCTTGAACACGTAGCAGAAAATTTCTGTGTTGGCCAGCAGAAGGCCAAAAGTTCGTCCTGGGCTCAAAGACAATGTTACCCCCAGGAAGGTGGAGAGCAGGTTTGGGGGAAGCTTAGTGCCACTGCACATCATAGCACAAGCTTTTAGTCCCCCCCACTGACTACAAGTTCAACCAATTGTGAATTTAAGAGTAGGTGAGAGTATATGAGGTGGACCGCTTTCTAATCTGGATGATACGGGACGTAATTTAGTGGTGGACTTGGCAGTGTTAACAGTTGGCCTTGATGATCTGAAACATCTTTCCCAACTAAAACAACTCTATGATTCTGTATGGACAATTGAGACTCCTCCACTTGCCTTGTCTCCTGACCGCTGGTGCCCATACTGCTGGGATGGGGATATTAGGTCCCAGCTCCCACAGTTAGCTTGGCACAAGCATAACTTCAGCCACAGGCATTATTTCTCCTTGCCTTTTCACAACACACACGGGCAATGACAAATCCCTTTCACTTGCTGTGGTCCTTTAGCACAGCAATGAGAAAAAACCTGTGAGCCCCCAAGGGAGCTTCCTTCCTGTCACTGCACATGATGAGCAATGTTGCTGCCCAGTGTGTGCTGCTTTCACTGTCACAGGAGCCTTTAATGCAGGAGGAGGGAATCTGCTCTGCTGGTGAACCTGTGGCAGACGGACGTGATTCTTGTTCACAGAAAACACTGGGGTTTAGATCATCTGGTTTCAGTCCAAACTGGAAGATGCTTTTGCCAGAGGGACAGAGGGGTTCCCTGTCTGTGCAGTCCATGGCTCAGGGCTGTCTGTTCCAAGCGGGAGATCTCCCCGTGACCCTAACTGCTGGGAAGGATGTCCTGCCAGTCTTCCCCTGGGATTACTGTGAGTTCCCTTGGACTCATTTCAGACACCATAGGTTTTAGTAGCAATGTATGGTGTTGGAGAATTTCTAGCTGATTTGGTGGATATCTGAGACCTGCTACCCATAACGGCAGGTGTGAGATCTGTGTGTACACCCACATGTCTACACTTAGTCACTGGGGCAGTACCCCGCGGGAGGACTTCACCATTGGTGATGAAGGCCCAGAGGTCAACATCTGAAGGTGCTCTCAAGCATGCAGTGGGATTTCCCGAAAGATATGTCACCAGCAAAACCCCCATTACTTCCAGTGACTGGAAAAAAAACCTTCCAGTTCCTTGGAAACCTCCCAGATTATGTGCACAAACTGCATGGAGTTCAACAAGGCCAAGTGCACATGAGTCAAGGCAATCCCAAGCACAAATACAGACTGGGCAGAGAATGGAGTGAGAGCAGTCCTGAGGAGAAGGGCTTGGGGATGTTTGTTGATGAGAAGCTCAACATGAGCCAGCAATGTGCACTTGCAGCCCAGAAAACAAATGGTATCCTGGGCTTCATCAGAAGAGGATTGACCAGCAGGGTGAGGGAGGTGATTCTCCCCCTCTAGTCTGCTCTTGTGAGACCCCACCTGGAGTACTGTGTCCAGTTCTGGAATCCTCAACATGAGAAGGACATGGAGCTGTTGGAGCAAGTCCAGAGAAGCGCCACAAAGGTGGTCAGAAGGCTGGAGCACCTCTGCTATGAAGGCAGGCTGAGAGAGTTGGAGTTGTTCAGCCTGAAGAAAAAGCTCTGGGGAGACCTCACAGCAGCCTTCTAGTACCTGAAGGGGCTACAGGAAAGCTGGAGAGGGACTTTTTACAAGGACGTGTAGTGATAGGATGAGGGGTAATGGTTTTAACCTGAAATTGGATTGGATATTAGATTGGATTTGATATTAGAAGGAAATTCTTTCCTGTGAGGGTGGTGAGACCCTGGCACAGGTTGCCCAGAGGAGCTGTGGCTGCCCCTCCCTGGCAGTGTTCAAGGCCAGGTTGGATGGGGCTTGGAGCAACCTGGTCTGGTGGGAGGTGTCCCTGCCCATGGCAGGGGGCTTGGAACCAGGTGATCTTTAAGGTCCCTTCCAACCCAAACCATTCTATGATTCTGTGATTATTCAGCAACTGAACCACGAGCTGGCGACTGGTTCCTTCCGCCAAGGGCGACCAACAAACGCTGGCTGCGCCTCACGGCTCCCCGGGGGGGCCTTGTGCCTTTCCATGGTGGTGAACCCCAAGTGAAGGATGCTCCTCCTCCCGCTGAGGAGAACGCGCAGTGGGAGCGCGCGGGCAGCAGGGGGCGCTCCGTGACCGCGCACGGCGCCTCCGCTGGCGCAGCGCCCGCCCCCCCCGCCGAGCTGCCCGGAGCTCTCGTGTTCGTCATTTAATGGCTGTAATTAGGCACAAGTGTGTGTGTGTGCGTACCGGTGTAGCCACATGCGGCGCACACCTCAGCGGCCGGGTGTCTCCGCAGACACGTTGTCCCCACTCCTCCCCCACGGCAGGATTCCAAGCACGATGCCCGCCGGTGCTGCCCACCCCGCACCCGCAGAGCAGCAGGGGAGGGCTGGAGGCCAAATAGGGTTTGTGCAAAAATAAAAAGAGAAGTACAAATGAAATCTGCATGGCTAAAACCCAATCCCGGCTTGATACAGTAGGACTTTAGGAAGTAATTGAATTTTTTTTAATTGGCTGAAGTCCAAGGAACACAGACTGTGCACCGTAATTGCACAGAGCCTATTTATCTGAGCTAGCAACATCAGCTAGAATCACAGAACCACCTGAGTCAGAAGGAACCTTAAAGGTTATGTAGTCCAACTGCCCTGCTGTGGGCAGGGACACCCCCCCGCTAGACCACGTTGCTCAGGGCCCCATCCAACCTGGCCTTAATTTACCAAGCAGTTGCAATTGTTCAGTTGTGTGTGCTTTCCCCGACTGGCCTTGGTCTTTCCAAGATGCCTTTCTCAGGTTTTGGGAAATCAAGATGTTCACAATCATCATACACTGTCACACATCACTTAAGTCCGGTCATTTATAAACCAACAGTAATTTATATTTAATTAAACATCAAGGTCTGGCTGGCCATTTCTGCTCCATACCCAGTGATATTGATCTGTGTGCTTCTGATAGTGAGAGTTAAATAACTTTATTCCTGCACTGCTGGCTGATTGATAACAGAAGGCTACAGCTAGTGTTTTTTGTTTCCACAATGCAGCATTGTTCAGGAACATAATAATTTAGTGATACTGCGAGGTTAGAGCACTTACAGCTCATTGTCTCCCTGGGCAATCATCTCAAGTTTGGCCTGGAATATTTGTGAGCTTTTGTTTTTTTAATAAAGGCACAAACTAATTTGAAATCCACATCTTTTTGGGGTATGGAGCAAAGCCTACTCTCAGCTATGGCAGGCAATCAGTGACAGGCAGGCAAAGATGCTATTTCAGATTTACTCCAATATAAAGCAGAGCTTTGGCCTCTTAAAAGAGCCCTTTAAAATGACAGATGTGTTTTCTGTGTGTGTTCTGCAGCCATCACAAAGCTAGTTGTTGCATTAGTAACCTGACAGCTAAAGAAGCTGTTTTCGTATTTCAGGGCTTAGCACTACCAGCAGATGCTGAGGGAGCAACCCAGAAACTCAAAGCTCAGCCCAGAGCAGATAAAATGCTTTTTGTTTTACCTTTAATCTGACTGAGAAAAAAAACCAAAACAACAACAACAAAAACAACAAAAAATATGAAACTCTCATTCAGAAATAAAGTTTTACCTGATGGTGTACGTTCATGTAAATAGGTTTTGAGGCTAGCAGGCTAGGGAATGGGCATCTAACCTGTGTGTGGCTTTCTCCAAGCCCTGTGGGCATGGGGAAGGTGATGCCCTAGAGGTGGTCTGTGTTAGGTCTGCTGAGGCCCTTCTAGGCTGGAGAGGAAAAATGAGGGGTAGGACAAAAAAAAGGAAAAGGCCAGTTGCTCTGAAGCTTTAGTTCTGTCACAGAGCTGATAAAGTTGAGAAATCGCTGCATTGACCCTGAGAAATTCAAAACAAAGAGAAAACATGGCAGTTGTTTGTTTTCATGTTGATAAATTCCTCAAGTGAAAGCTAGAAACTTGCCAACTGCCGGACATGCCGCCCAAGCGCAGCGAGCCAAGCGTTAACCCCGTGTTCCTTGGCACAGGGTTATAGTGAGCACTTTGCTCCTTCTCACCACTGAAAATACTGAATGGCTGTACGGAGGCAGACACGGCTGGGTGACAGTGCTGCCGTCACGCTCACCACCGAGGCCAGCATCACTCCCAGCTCCCTGCCTGCCTTCTCTACAGCCTAATGAGCAGCCCGTCCAGAACCTTAATAAATCAACCTTTGGAGCTCCCACCCCTCGCTGCCTGCCAAAGCTGCTATTTGGGACACTTCAGACACAGCACAGCAGGAGTACTTTTATGCGGCCTCACCTTTGACTGTGCAGTCAAACGCTCCCTGCTTGTGTTCCTGAGTTCAGAGCATCTGCCTCACCTCTGGAGCATCATGACTGCCGTCAGGCCTCTGTCCCTGGGAAGGAGCCCTGGGAACAACATCCCACTATTTGCATGTGGGAAATCATCATCAAGAAGTGTCTTCTTTCCTGCATTTTCCTTTCCAGAGGAGCCAAAGATGTGGTATTAGCAGATCAGAGAGGGTTTGTGCCCAGAGAGGGGCACACCATGTTGACTTCTGGAGGCTGTCATTGTTCAGCCTAGTTTTGTCATGTGGGATTCAAAAAAGTAAGGGGGGAGTCTGTAAGCATCTGAATGATCTTTGCTTGTGAAAAAATGCAACAAAGCGTCAGCTGGCTGGCTGTAAAGGGCACTGAAATCCCCCTGTGTTAAGCTCTTCCTTTCACTTCATTCCTTGCAAAAGAAGTTGGGGGTGTCCCCTCATTGAAAGTGTTCAAGGTCAGGTTGGACAGGTTTTTGAGCAACCTGATCTAGTTGAAGATGTTCCTTCTCACAGCAGGGGGGTTGGACTAGGTGACCTTTAAAGGTCCCTTCCAACCCAAACCATTCTCTGATTCTGTGAAAAACATTTCAGATGGACCCACTGCATTTTCACTGGATTAAGTTTCCCCAGCACTACTGCCCTTTGGGGCACTATTCAAGGCATTTTGTATAATAAGAAGGAGAACAGCACCCTAACAGATGATTCCCACCTCTACAGACAGAAAGGCTTCTCTGTCAGGGGCTGGAAACTAACATTAAACCTAACTTAGTGACTTCCCAGCTTTTTTCCTGTTGTGAGAGCAGTGTCAAGAAAATCTGTTGGTGAACTTCACTGAATGTATTTTAGAGTCCTGACAGTATCGGGAATAATCAAGGAAGTAATTCTGTTCCCACCCCTGTGTCATCCCTTTCCATGACTAGTGGGACTGTCTAGGTGCTCAGTTTTTATTTTTGTATGGAGTTTGATGGTCTTCTAGGAACTACATAAAAACAAGTTAATTTCAGAGAGGTCATTGAAGAGCCTGGTGATCGAGCAGTGATGGGTCAGGTCCCATGATGATGCTGTCTTCATTGGTTTCCATGGCTATTTTCTGAAATGTACACCATGAATAGTATATTTTCTGTTAAAAGTAACATTTTTGCTATAGGAAGAGGGCCCACAAGGTGGCTCAGGTGGAAAAGAAATGCAGAGTTTTTGATCTCTGGTTAGCACACAGGGACAGGGACAGGAATTGCTGCTCTGGAACAGATATTTGAGATTGTCCCAAAAGATCTGTTGATTTAAATTCAGATAATGAGGAAGAGGTGCAGAATACCAAATCAGTGGGAATCAGTGCTGAGGGGACCTCCTCTCATACCCATTTCAGAGGGAAAGGGCTGAAACACAGTAGCCTGGACATGCAAAGACAATTGTATCCTTGAGATCCAGATTTAAGGGCCCTGCCCTTCTGACTTGCCCACAGGTAACTTCTCCAAAACTTAAATGTACACAAGTAAGACTGAAAAGCAGACATCCATTCAGCATTTTCTTCTGAGTCAGACAAGGAAGTTTCTGTTGAGCCAACAGTTGCCTCTCATGTTGGGCAAATCCTTTCCACAGCCTGTGAAGTAATTTGTATTATTACAAGATATTTACAAATGGAGAAGCAAAGAATCTGTGTGGCTAACAAGCTGCTCCTGGCAATAATTCATTATCCTGCAGTTCATAATGTATAATTAGTCACAGGGTATTGTTTTTGCTCTCTGAGTGGATGATAGGACATTTAACAGTTGAATGGTGAGTGGAGAACAATATGTAAGCCTACTGATATAAGTTCTGGGTAATTCAGGATTTCTAGGCATTCATTTATTTCTCCTTGAATCATCTGAATAGTCACTCAAAACACAAGCAAAACAAACCTATCTGTAGCCTGCAGTTAAATGCAAGTCTGTCCTAGCAGATATATATCGGTTTCTTCTAGTCACAGTCTGAACTATCATCTGAGCTGGTTTCTGTGCCAACAGTATTCCATTTCCAAATGCCAAATTCAGAAAATGACAATACAATTAAAAGTTATTTCTACACCAATTCCATTGCCATTTTGAAGGAGCAACAAGTAAGCAAAATAATATTACATTATATTAGAGGTAGATAGCAGGGTTTGAATTGCCTGACTAGGTCAGATTAGGAGTACAGCAGTTATCTGATGGTTTTACTTCATGCTTGCATAAAACAGCTGTCCAATAGATTGTTATCCTCTTCAGTAAAAAGTCGCAGTTGAAAGGTCACCAGATAGACAGTTTGGTAAAGCGAGACTAGTCCTTAGCTAGCAAAGACTGACACTTTTGTTCTCTGTCCCATACATGGGACAGTTCCAACTACAATGTGTAAAGCCTTTCCAATGAAGTGTCATGGAGCCTCATCTAACTTCCCTGAGACAAACATAGATGGTCCAGGCAATAGCTTTTCTGTCTTATATGCCTTGTTAAATGTCTGAGCAGTCCCATTCAAAAGCATGCAGAGGAAAGAGCTGCCCCTCTTTTTATAGCTACCAGTGACAAATATCTTCTGAAAAAGTAGAACAGTGATTCTTGCTGACATGGAATAACAATTTCTCAAATCTGCTGAAAAAAGAATGACAACACATAAAGTCTCAAAGTTTGGCAAATATTTTCCAGTGCTGCATTTTGGAAATAGAAGTCTTTAGGATACCAGTCTTGCTAGAAGGAAACAAGCATCTATGCCTGTTGTACTCATGCTGTTCAGCACTTATCACTGAAAAAGCGAACACCAGAACAAGGCAATTTTTTCACACCCAAACACAGAAGGATGATCTTGCTAGGATGCACCGTTGCCATAGGTATGTTCTCACACACTCATTCCCATGGTGAGATTGGAGTCACAGTCAACTGCCTTCATCAGCTCCTCTGAAAGTGTCAAGAATGAAAACTAGCACCCAGGACTGGGATTGCCCCCACTAACAAACATACTTGCTCAGTGCTTTTAAGGAGGCCTCCTTTAAAATCCCCCAAAGTGGTGGCCTTTAGCTCTCACACATACACCAAGATATTTCTTATCAGTACAACAGGGAAGAGACGGAAAAGATACAGGGCTTTGATCAAAAAATATTCCCACAGACACCCAAGAACTTTAGTATCCCCCTTTGATGGCTCTTCCCCTCCTCTTTAAACACAGAGGATGTTATTGAGGGGGTTCAGCAGCCTTTAATCTGGCAGGAAGCCCGATTAAAGTATTTTGACACTACGCCTTCACCACCAAGCGTGGTTGTGGCTGAGGGCTGTGAGTCACTTCTGCTGGTTCCTGACTGCTGCTGTGACACCCTCAGTCCCTCTCCTGCTCCTGCTCCCATGGGGCTCCACTGGCACCCCAGAGTGCCTTGGTCTGATGCTCTCCATAAAATTATCCTCCTCCGCAACAGAAAACTTCTCTTTTCTGCTTCATGCTACCACTCATTACTTTGCATTACTGATTTGCTTTAGGGGGGTCATTACTACCTCTTAATTTCATAATCATGCTGTTTAGAAAAGCTAGTTGCAAAAACTGGTCACTTACCTTACAAAACTGGAGTGGTTTAGGAATTCTTTCAAAACAAAGTCCTATGCCAAATGTATTTAAGTAAGATTAGCTAATTTTGCCCAACATTTTCGAGGCAGTATTTCCATAACAGCAATCATATGAGATATTGATGATGCCAAGATCTGATGAATGACCAAAATAAGCATGACTTAGAAATTACCTTTTCCACAGATGAGAGAAATTAATCAAATTGGTCTGATCTCAAAAACCAAGTTCCTATTAGGTACATAGAAAAGCAAGGCCCTCTAATGAAAACAGTAACTGTCCTCAGAAATAGAAGACACCACAATAGCTTCCTAACTCAGTAGCTGTGGAGTTTACCAGAACTGAATTTTTGGGAAAAAAAAAAATATTTTGCAGAATATGCATATGTGTTAATTAAAATGATCCAGATAAGCTCTAGGCACTCATAAGAAAAGAAAGAAACTGGCCTCATCCCCCCAGAGGAGGAAGGTCCCTGGTGGTGAGAGGAATCCAGTCACTACCCCAATAGCAGCTACAATGATAACTCTTTAGGGCTGAACTTGTCTGTCTGCGTCAACTTTATGTGCTCCATCTATGGGGTGGCCGAAGGTGGTTGCATATCCAGAGGGGACATATGGAGTGGTAACTCCATCAGATGCTGCTCTAGCCTCAGGTGACTTGTGATCCAGGGTGTCCATGTCTCCAGCTTGTTGCCAAGCACCCAAACTGGTCTGCCAGCAGCTGGAGATTGCTGGTCCCTGGGTAGGCTTTCAGACCTGTTGGTGCCTAATAATACCAAATGTTATACTAAAAAGTAGATATAAAAAGCAAACTGTATTTGATGTAAGATGCTTAATTACAGACATTCATCAGTACAGATCTTGTAGCAACTGAGGATCTAAGCCTCTGCATGCAGAAGGAGCAGGTTCAATCTTAAAATATTTACAAAGCTTCCAGGCCACAATTAAAAGTTGTAAGTGCCGCAGCTGAGGCGTATACAAATTGAATCGTATTTCACATCTTCTGAAATGGAACCATCATTTCCAGTTAACTGCTGACTGACTGAAGTCTCAGGATATTCTGGGCATATTTGCTCCACTCTTTATAGAATTCAGCATTTTTTTTACTGTTGAGCTGCTGTTGCTTTTTGTGTTTTCATTTTGGACACTAGGAAAAATTTTTTCAGTTTAAGGGTGATTCAGTATTGAGATAGGTTTCCCAGGGAGGTGGTGGAGTCACCATCCCTGGAGGTGTTCAAGAGGCGTCTGGATGTGGCGCTGGGTGATGTGGTTTAGTGGTAATGTGGGTAGGCGGTTGGACTGGATGATCTTGAAGGTCTCTTCCAACCTTAATGATTCTATGATTCTATGATTTTATGCAAGCTTTGTTTAGACAGTCTGTAGATTTAAAACATGCTTTTTGCTCAAAACGTTGTGTTTTGAGCTCTTCAGTGAGTGCAAGGGAGTTTGGTCTAATGGGCAAATTCCCAGGACACATGAGGAAAGAGTTAACACAGAGTCACTTGCCAACCTGGAACATAGGAAATGATGGATCAGTGTCCTAAATCAGCATGCATGATAGCAATCACATAAACAATGTATGAGTGGGATGATGGATTATACCATTTACAGTATGTGAAAGGTTGTTTAATTTTTTTTCTTCCCCACAACTGTGGGTTAGAAGTAAAATGGACAGAAGTTACAGCATTGCATTAGTTCTCCTTAAGAAGAATATTAAAATCTTAAATAAAAAGTGTCATAGGTAGTACAGACACCATTAAGTGTTTTGAGCTAAGAAATTGTAAGGAAAAGAAAGGGGTATAGTTAGTTAATGTTTCTTCTGGGAAATTTTTCCCTTTTGTTAAATATCACCATTTATTAATCATATCTAGGCAATTCCTAGCTTAATGGCACATTCAAAGTAGATTATTTAAAATTTAAGTTGGAATTCACTCAAATTCAATTCTCTTATACCACAGAAAACTCTTCAGTCTTTGAAGGGATGATCATTAGATTAAATGCTTTCCTCTCTGGAGGAAAAAAACAATAGCCTATATACGCAAGAATGCAGTTAATACATTGGCATTGCAAAAGGATTTCTTATTTTTTTTTTCCATATTTCTAGAGTTTCCTTGAAAAATATGCTGTCTGACCTCCTGAGGGAGCAAAGCATCTTCTCCACGAATTAGGTTGGAGAGCTTGGAAGGAAAGCAGCCATTTGCTTCAACACTGTGCTCTGTGGGTTGCTAATTTGAGTTTCTGTAAAATGGAACCAGTTTCAAGTGCCTCAAACGATTCCTATCAAGCTCTGACATTTCCAGATAAGGAGAACATTAGCTCCTATGTTGTCTTTCTCTGCAGCTTCAGCAGGCTGGTTCTTAGCCCTCTGCTTCACAGTATCGCTGCATATTTACTCCAGCTTTTGTTTTCAGTGCCAAGTGGCTAGAATTACTGGAAGGATTTCTACACTGTAGGGAAGAACATGCTTTTTTATGAGACAGAAGCAGCTCAGTAGAAGAAATTAATAAGTGTAATTTTTATAGGTCTTGAGGTGAGGAGTAGCGGGTGCTACAAGGGTAATTTAATGGGGCAAAGTCCTCTCAGGTATTTGAAACCCTCAAGAGGCTCTTGAAAGAAGGAAATTAATTCAAGAATGTTTTGCCAGCCAGGTTATTGATATCAGGAGTGGGTTTTGCTAAGGGCTGTGTGGGAGGGAGAAGTCTGGCGGTGTTCACAGCCATGTGAAGTGGGCTGAGTGGTTGGCATCCAGTACCCTGGTTTGCTGCTGGATCCTGACAAATGTTGTGGCCTTTGAAGCTACATTTGTACTGAAGGTCAGGTATAGTCTTTGTCCCACTGATGCTCCAGCCCAGCTGAACCAGGTCACTGTTCCTGCCTGTACGCCCTGGCATCCTGGATGAATGGGGGTGCACAGAAACAGTGCCAAAACCACAAGTTTCACATTTTTTTGTTATGACTTGCTGAAGGACCTCAATCACCTTCTGCAAGCGCTGGTGGAGTGAGTCAGTGTAAGGACTGACAAAGGCCACCTAGCCACACATCATTCTTTCTCGAGAGGCTCTGCTGTGGCTGTTCAGAGAGAGAAATGTACCCAGAGTCCTACAGCACTTTGCCATTGGTGATAAAGTCATGCCTGCAATTAGGTTCCTTCACTGTGACAAAAAAGGCAGTCCCAAAGCACCCTATCAAGTGCCTTCTCTCAATTAGCATGAGGAGAAATGACATTTCACCACTTGTGTAATGAGCTTAATAATGTTTAATGTTCAGTTAATACTATTACTGGTGGCCGACCATGAAATAAAGCCAGGTTTATAGGGATTAGTGGCTTTAATGCCAAGGATAACTGGATTGGAAGGTGGTCAGTTTATTTTTCACTGAGTGCACTACTATTGCTGTTATCTGTACTGCTGGCGTTATTCCTACAGCAGCACTAGGAAGCCTTCATTACATACTGCTATACAAGTGTGTGTCAAACAAGTGACCATTGCTACGGGCAGTTTGTGACCTATGGGGAAACATGCAGTACTGGTACTGATGCTACAGGACTGTGGTACTGCTTATGAGTCTTCAAGATTTTTTCATAAGTTTTATTTCTTAGTTATTATTATTGTTGGTTTTGTTATTACTACTACTACTTGCCAGCAGGGACTAAATTTTTCTCTGTTCAACATTCATCCAGCAATGAAAGTACTGAAAAATGAATGGCACAAGAAGTTAAAAAAAGTGGGTTAACAGAATTAACAGTAACAACCACCCAGCCCTGGGAATTGTCTTCTGAGTTTTGAGCTTCGAGCTTCAGCCGACCACCATTTTTCAAACAGTTTATGCTGTTCATCAGTCTTTGTTATTTTATTTAAGGCTAAAATATAAACCAACCTTCCCCAAAGTAGGATTATATCATTATATATATTGAGCTCTTGAGGATGAGCACATTTACCTACTTTTCTGGTTCAGTTTTGAAAATACATTGGCCACTGTCTGTTGTTGTTCCTCTCCTGCTCCTATTAGGATGACCATCACCTCCAAATGGGATGCTGTGCATTGGCAGCGCTGGGGCAGGATTAATTTTTGAAGGTGTGTAGTGTTTGGACATGTTACCAAGGGCCTTGATATGATAATGTTGTTCCCTTGAAATGTATTTATTTTTCTGGTTTGAGATGCTTCAGAAGGAAAAGCGATTCAAAAGGTGGTTTTCTCCTGTGCTGGGATCAGTTTTGTCGACTGCTTGACTGGCATTGCACACGAACGCTGGTATTCCGGGGTTGGCCTCATACAAAACTGTCACACTGCCACAGCGTCACTTACTGCAGAGTATTCCTGCACAACCTTCACTCGCGAACAGAAGCAGCCGGATTCCTCCCAGCACCAAGGAAGAAAATTGTTCTGTGACCAATGTCTTTCACTTCTCCTGCTCTCAGTTATAAATATTCTAGTGCATGAGCTCAGATGAATAATGCTCATACTACAAATAACTACAGCTGAGGAGCTCTGTATTTAAAGGTGAAGAATCACTTATTTCAGAATAGAAAACGGTTTTTCTTTTTTGTTCAGCATTTTTCAAATGTGAACAAAGCCTTTTATGAACAAATTGAAATGATGGGGTTGTGGGTTTATTTTTGAACCTAGAAACTCAGATAGATTCCTATCCAGCTTTAGGATAACATTAACTCACAAAAAAAAACCCCAAAAAATGACAGTGAGCTCCATGACTATGAACATGAATATATATCATGTCAGTAAAACCTTCCTAATTAATCATTCTGTTTTCAAGTGACCTCATCTATGCTGTTTTGGGGGGATTTTTTTATCTTCCAAGCAACTCCTCCATTAAGAAACTTCTATTATTGCACAGTTCAAATCCACACAGGGAGTCTTAGATTTTATTGTTCCTCTTTTGTGAGACTGTGGTTACTAATGACTTAAGTAATGCTTCATAATCCATTTGCAGTCTAGTATCTCCTTGAAGACGACAGACAAGTTTGAGTCTTATCTTTACAAAATATCAATAAGTCTCTTCTTGGCAGAGCTGTACTGATCTAAACCCAAGAATAAGGAATTAAATAAACATTGAGAGCATTGGTTTTGAGTAACTGAATACTCGGGATACACTGCAGACACCTTTTTGTTTTGAAAGTGCTTAACTGAAAAGAAAAGCTGGATTTTGGTTTTGTTCTCCCATACAATAATTTTGAGAAGCAATGCTAAGAAAATTATGAGGGGTATCAGTGATAAACATCTCTGGCATATTAGGGGATTTATGCATTAGGGACAGTATGACATAGAAACCCACAAACTTGTAGGATTATGGTGCAGATCTTGCTCATGGTCGTGCTCAGGATTGTCTTGTTCCAGCAACTATTTAGCAGGGAGCCTTTCCCACTCATCTTTTAAATTGCTCCTGCCAAACTGCTGCAGGCCAAAACCAGTCATTTTGCATTAGGCTGCTACCTGTTACCATTCCTTTCTTTTCCAGCTAGTAAGCACTTTAACCCCTGCAGTGCCTGTTCTAGTTATTTCTTTGGTATCCACATTAGAATGGGTCTAGTTTAAAACCCCTGCACCATTGTAATGGGGACCACAACTGTTGAAAAGCAAAAATGTTAACTTTAAACAGGCTACAATGTAATAGCTGCATCTTTGCTTGAGATGCCACTATCACTAGATGTGTATTATTAGTTTTGCAGTTCCCGGTGCAAATTCAAATGCCTTCAAAGGTGCCTTTTTTGAAGGCACAGACATCACCCAGTCACCAGCTCAAAAAAAATGGTAGCTAGCTCCTGTAGGCACATTCCACATCAGTGCTTCTGCAAAGCAAGAGGAGCAGTGCCTTTAAAGGGGAGGTCCACTGCAGGAATAGGTCTGGCACTCCAGTAAAGAGCAGGAATAAAAACATCAAACAAGTTCTATCAGGAGAAAGCTGGATCATGTTAATTACAAGCCTAAATAAATGTTTAAGATTATGCATGACTGTCAATACACAATGGACCATCCATGTCGTCAGCAGAAGGCTTGGACACAGACCAAGCATAGAAACTCACTTGTGTTTTCAGCTTGTGCAATAAGTTATTTGTTCATTTTAAGTCAATATAAACTGCCTCCAGCCCTCCCTCCTTAGGTTTGTTAGTCCCTAAATTACCTTCCTCACTCTTCAAGTATTCCTCTATAATACTATGGGGCCCATTCTAATGGCTTTGAAAGAAATCCCAGCAAGTCCAAAGACTCCTGTTTGAGGTGTCCTGGGCAAGCAATGCACTACCACTGCATCCTGTCACCAGCAGCCTTACTTGTCTCCTGAAAGACCTGCTCCAGAGCTGCAGTTCAGCTCACTGTCTATACCGTGTTCCCCCCCCCCTCCCCAAAAGATAGGCTTTGTTGTCTGAGAGAGAACAGGTAAGCAAGTAATCTAGGTCCAGATTTTGCTTCACAGCTCTTGTGTTAAATGCCCTAGGGAGTACATTTGCAACACTAAATCTGTTTCTATTCAACCTGCATATCATGTATTTGTTAATTTAAGTAGTATTTTCCAGTTCATTTGGGTGAGCACAAAGAATGAGTTACACCAAGCTTCAGATAATGTTGATTCATGAATAGGCATGAAACTTGTCACACCTATGGATTAAAGCCAAAGCTGCATTTCTCTTTGAATACATCAGCACTTTGTTCCTGTTACCACCTAAACCACTGGGCTCCAATTTTGACAGTTTTGTCACAAAGAACTGCCCAGAACCTCCAGCTGGGATGTGTTTTGTGCTTTCCACCATCACATGCCACAACTGTGTCTTTGTTAACAAATGCCTTCAGCTCCTCATGCTCTTTATTAAGATCCGGATCCCACGAATACTTGGCATCGCCACAGTCCTGCTTGGCAATTGATGATTCAAACAGCCACGTCAGATGAACTCCCTCACATACTCCTCTGTTCTCAGAGGCTTTGCACCACCTGTCTGCATGCCAGATCCCCAACCATCACACCACCTCCTTGCCTCCACGACACCTTGGCTCTGCACCCACTTGTTTTGGTTGAACAAAACTGTAATACCCTTTCCTTTATATCTAGCAGTTATTTCCAAAGCTGCTCAGAGCCTCTGCTCATCTTCTGTTGTCCACCAGTTCTATAATTTAGGATATTCATGCAACAGTACCATAGCCCTTCCCTGAGAAAAGCTATTAGATCGGGCCAAATGGACACACAAATACTCTCTTCAAAGCCAGCTGTGTTGGATGCATCACAGCCTAACTGCATTTCCCAAAATCTGGTACTCCAAGCACTGGAAAATGCTTAGCTGCATGCCTTTCTCCACAGCATGTCCCTTATGTGTTTGTTCTTATATATTTATCTTTTACTCCCTATGTGATGAAAACACTTGCATAATAATAAATAAAAGACTCCAGCAACGAGATGGCAAATCCACTCTTTCAAGTTTCTTCACCTCTGCAGTTGCTCACAGTACTAACCTTACTTACCTCCCAACTATTTTATCTTTTCTAAGCAGCGTAAGTTATGAAAAGTTTCCCTATACTTGTGAAAACATCCCTTAATTCTTCCTTAGGTCTTTTTTGTCCCTTTTCCTCCAGGGAATACACTGCCCTGGACTGAATGGATCCTTTGCTCCAAGTGCTCATTGCTCACAAGGGATTCCCCAAGCTGGTAGCACTGCCATCCTCTGCCCAGTGTCACGCACAGGTATCCCTCTTCAGCTGCATGCAACCATTCCATTGTGACACGTGGTATAATCAAATCTTATTTAAAAAAGCATACACAGCAGTATCTGCAGTGAATTAGTTTTTCACTATGCAAAATATTCAAAAGATATTTTCTGTATACCTGCACTCAAAAAAACTTCAAACATCAAAATCTAAAGCTATACTTTTCCCCATACATATAGAAATGCCTGTTTATGTGCATATATTTAGATAATCATATCATTTAACATTTTTTCCTCTCAAAAAAAACCATTTCTGAGGCAGAATAAATAGCATTGGCTTGCCAAAGTATGATCCATCAGGAACTCCTCTCACAAATGCTTTTTATTCTTAGTGTGGAGAAATAATTTCAGCCTGAAGACTAAAATCCATTTGTAGTCCAAAGTATTTGATTATGTTTCCTTTCACATTGGATAACTTTTAATATGACTAAGTGACAACATTTTGTTGAAAGCTTTACGTAGCTTGCAATACCTCTACTGCTTATTGTTCTATACACTGAAACAGTGACTGTCACCAGTATGTTTGCCTTTATACATCAGAAGTCAGCTTAATGTGGCTATATAAAGTTTAGCAGTTTAATATTACCCTAAAAAATAAGCTGCTGATTTAACATGATTTAAGCATGAAGATTTCAAAGCATCGAGACCAAGATGAATACAGACCTCCAATACACACTGTTCATGCTTTCCCTGGCCTTCATGCCGCTGACTGTACACGGCAAGTGCTCCATATAATGCTGGAAGGAGTATTTTGGTGATAACTGCTATGAGTCTGGGCTCCGAGCTGCACTGCCCATGCCCTTGCTTCATTTACATGCAGCCACTAAGGTTCGCCTTTACATCTTCCCATTTGTTTGCTTGATCCCAATTATAATTAAATTTAACACCAAACCTTAAACAATATGGTTCAGACAAGTGAACCACATTGAACAACAATGTAATCCAGAACTGGGTGCTTAACACTGAGCCAAGAACACACAATTTGAATAATGAAATATTTTAAAGACAATTTCAATTTTCATTGTATTTTTATTCTTGCTGCTTAATCAAATCCACATGGAAAGCATTGTGCTTAATGAAACTGCAAAATTAATATTTCAACAGACCAGCCTGTACATAAACCCACAACTGAGCTAGAGGTGAACAGGTTATTTGAAAGTATTTTTGAAAAAGCCTGCTATGAGAGAAGTACCCTCCTGCAGGCTTGAGCCTGCTTTCTCTTTTCCCCCCAAGAGTGATCCAGAGCAAGGGCAGCTCTCCTTGACCACCAAGCTTTGTCTCCATGTGCTATTCCCTGCTTTCCAGTTCTGCTTCAGATTTGGCTGGCTGAGGACACGTCAGGTTGGAAATCAAAGTTGTCACCATCCATGTATTTCCTCAGTCACATACAATGTTATTGTCTGAAACTTTTACCTTGTAGGATTGTTAGCCTTCCCTCCTTCTTTAGGATTTTGTTGGCATTGCTTGTTTACCATGCAAGGGTTAAGCGCAGCTCTGCTTTCTTGGCAGTGCTCTTTAACATCTCCTCTTTCTCTCTAAAAAAGATAGTTATAGCTTGTTTGTCAACAACTGTTTGAGTACTGCAGGCCCTCATTGGTTTAGCTTAGTTAACCATATTTGAAATAATGGATTTATATCATATGATAAAAGCTGTAAGAATCTAGAATTTGAAATCCACTTTGATTTTCAAATTAATGCACATCATAAATTAAAAGGCCATATTACGTAACTATAGTATTTTATGAACATTATGTTTCAGGTACTTACTAAAGTATCTCAAGAGGCACAGGCTCCTTTCACAGTTTAATTATACATAAGGCTCTTGAATTAGTTTGGTCAATGTACATTCTGGAAGTTTAACATCTCAGAAACTGCTTACCGAATTGCAATCACATGGACATCAAAGTTCACAGAACCTAAATCTTCCTCTGACAACTTGCATGGGCTCTTTCACCCACCGCTCTCCACCTTTTCCTCTCCCACTTTCTGCTTCTCTCCCCAGCTGTACCTGCACCTCCTCTCCCTCCCCGTCCCTTAAGCCATAGCTGCAGGAGAGTGCAGTAGGTTATGCAGCAGCAGCAAAATGAACATTCTCCAGCATATTTGCTGTTCAAGCCAAAGACTACAAGACCCTGACTAAAACTGGCATAAAATGCACTTTTTCTCCAAGGCTTGTGCTGCATTATCAGCTTCTTGCCTTAATAGCTATGTGGGGGATATAGTGATGTGACTTCCTGAAGACTAAACACAAGCGACCTTGCAACAGGAGTCAGCACAGCCAAGCAGATGTTCCCTGTCATTATTTGAAGCCTTCATGCCTACCTGATGCTACTTCGCAAGGGGAAACCACCAACAGCTCCTTTTGTCTTCAACTGCAGCAAATCCTCTCCTCATTAACGCTTCTGCCCTGGTGAGGTCCACCCCTCCCTCCCTTAGGGAGGTGTGATTTGCCATGCCCCACCATGACTTTCCCCACCTCAGCAGAGCTAATTTCCCCTGGTGAAAGGGCAAGAGGGCAAGAAGCAAGTCTCACTGGCACTGGTGTGGTTTGCTTAAGAGCTGCAATCACACTAGGAGTATGTTGTCAGTCTGTGAACATCACTGCACTGGGAAAGCCTTATGCAAGAAATCTCTGAGCTTCAGTTTCTTCCTCTTTTCAGCCCAACCATGACTGAAGAGCAAAACCCACTACTGGCAAGAGATTACCTGTCACCCAGGAAAGTGATACTTCCTCTGCATTAAACACACATTTAGTCCTTTACTACTTAAGAAGGTTAAAGCAAGAACATAACTCTTCTGATGGGATTCTAGTTTCATTTTATACACTCAAGCCTCAGCTCAAGCTAATTGTCACACTTGAGTCAAAGCTGGTCACTGTGTGCTTTACATTACATTCATTCAGAGTAATATTGATCTTCTGTAACCCTTCTCCCCCTCTGCTTTATAAATGAAAGGATTATTCATGTGACAATAAGCAGCAATTGAAGAAACTGTGGGATGGGGAGAAGACAATAGAAAACATAAAAATCATTTTCTTAACTGTTAAGAATCACACAGAATCATTGAGATTGGAAGGTCAGAGGTCATCTAGTCCAACCACCCTGCTCAAGCAGGGCCATCTAGAGTCAGGTGCCTGCCCATTCTTGGAGATACTCAAAAACCACGTGGAGACTCCACAACCTCCTTGTGCAACCTGAGCCAGTGCTCAGCCACTCTCTGAATACGTGTTTTCTGATGTTCAGACTGAGCCTACTGTGTTTCAGTTCACGAATGAAGAAACTAAAGGATGAGAGCTGATTACTGTATCTACACACATTTCCCCAAAGATAATCCTTTCTCTGCCTCTTCCAAGGAAGCAGCACCTGAGGGAACTGTTGTAGTCACTCACAATTTTCAGACATGCTAATAGGAGCCAGGAGTCAGTATCACAAAAGCAATAGCACTCACACCCAGCTGCTAAAATGTAGAGCATTAAACACCTCTAACTTTCCTAAATAGGACTACTCACACAAGTTAAATATGCTGTTGCTCATTAGTTTGAGTCTCTTGTACTGTTAATGATGTTCCCACAACCAGGGCTCCTCGCAAGTTACTACAAAACACATTAAGGATTTTACTGCACAAGCAGACCAACGTTCAGTATTGAGACTTACGTTTATTTAAAAGCAGCAATATATCATTTTATTACAGCTGAAGAACGTTCACAGAAGCTCTGCAAGAGACCAAATGTTGGTGCAAGAATGTAGTTCCCAAAACTTAAAAGGTAAGAACCATCATACAGGGTAAAAACTGCCATTACGCAAAAAGGCAGTATTGCCTCACAGCCCAGCTGAACTCAAAAGAAAGTGGCAATCATTCATCAATAGTCTAATGTTTCAGGTTTTTTCATAGAGCTCAGGACTTTACACAAACTTTCTGAAATGAGCGTACATAATTCACCAAGTAATTACCTTTGTGTTGGCTGTATGAAGCCGTTTCAGCTCCCTTGTTCTGCAGTTAATTAGGATGAAGTTTCAGTATAACACCTCTAATACCTTAAATACAGGTTCAACTGCACCAAGCTATTTTCAACAGCATTAGCACCAGTATTCCAAAAAATAAAACATTGTCATAGCAAAGTTTATTTCTAGAGAACAGTGAGCACAATGAATACATGGGTGAGTTCCCAGCCTGTCTGTTACACAAAGCAAGAAAATAGCCTTATTTCAGTGGCATTTGCCAAGTTTTTGGAACTTCCGCTTCCCCCCCAGAATAAAATTGAAAAAAACTTGGGATTGCTTAGCAGTTCCAGTTTCCACTCACTCTTACCTCAATGTCCCATTTCTACCAGGAGGTTCACCTCCTCCTGCTCCAACGATGAGGCAACTCCTTTACCCTATGGTGCCATTGATCCACCTCAACTGCTCAAGTTTACTTCCCATTCCACAGTGGACAGGCACACATGGCCTTGAGTGGGTAACTTAGGTATACCGCAAAATACTTCTCCCTGCTGTCCCAGGGTTTAGAGAAAAGACCATTGCTACCACTGAAAGCCTAAAACACAAGGCTCCAAAAGTTGGTGCTCTGGGTGGGCTTTCAGGGCACTTCAGTCTATGTGAATCCTGGTAAGTTTCTTGCACATAGCTGCCCAGGCAGCAGATAAACATAAATACTCCAGTGTCTTTTGGAGTCAGCTCATGACTTCCAATACTTTATTTGTATTTCATTGGACTCTGTGTCTATTTATAAATTGTTTATCATACAGTTGCTAGAAGTCAGAAAGCTGACTTCTGTTTCTAGTGAAACAGTAGAAGTTAGTTCTATGAAAACACACATGGAAAACTTGGCCTTTTCATCTTTTGATGGCATTCTTAGATTATAGGTACAAAAGTTAGTTTTTGCTTAAAACTTTACTAGCTCAAAATCATGCCTCTGGAAGCTAAAGTAAGCACATTCCTCAACTCTATCAGGTCCAGTGGAATCCTGAGACTAACCAGCTACAGGCTGCGCGGCTTGCCTTTACTCTATATTCCCTGTGCTCTTAGTTACTCTCCCATCACAAAGCAAACTAAAGTGGTTGCCATTTAACATGCACACTGCCTCCATCATCACTCCCAGCAGTGTAACAAAACTAAATCTTAGGATTATAAGGAAATCCTGACCTGAAAAAGATAAAAATACATGAGTTAACAGCTTTTATGCTCGTAAAATGCCTCTTTAAAAATTCCAAGTTCAAACTTCAGCACTTATGTAGAGTTTGAGTACATACATATAGCTGGATCATTACACACAGGGAGTCTGGGCCATGCTCAGATGCGTTCAGCCACGACCTTCAGAGTACTTGACAGTAAACTCCTTTCCTGTTCTCCAGCTTGCAGAACACTGAATTGGTTGGTATCATTTCCTTTGCCTCTGCCCCTTCAAATAACAGACCTGTGCTATTTTGGAAATTTGTGTAATTTACTCGGCATGCTCATTTGCCACTCTTCCAATGAGGAAAGGACAGTAACTGGAATAGTCACTCTAAAGTGTCAAAAAGCACCAAACATAAAGCAGCAGTTTAGAGTGTGCCTCCAGTAATGCAGTGCCTGACAGAGAAGCAGAAAATGCCAAAAAGTCATTGGAAAATAAGTTATATTCATGCAGTTATACAGCTTGGCATTCAGGTTTTATTTTAAATAGTAACACCAATTCTTTTTTCTGTTTCCAATTCCCGCATCATCTTAATCAAACACTACTCTTAAAAGGTTAGTCAAAACTCTTCATCTCCCACTCAAGATCTCAAGAACCGCTACACGCCTCAAGCTTGCTTTCAAAAGTCTTACACTGCAACCAAGTGAGAAAGCTCCAATGCCAGGGGACAACCATATCACATACATTACTGTCAAAGAATAAAGCAGAAGATCGGAAGCATCTTTTCTAGTGCCACCTGAGGGCCACATGATTTCCTGTATCAAAGCAGAAGTGTTACCAAAAGATCACTACTCAAGTATTACTTGTGGGACAGGAAGTACAACATGCTGCAGACCTGTGGCTAGGACAAATGAGGGCTACCAGGAGGCAAAGTATTACTCACCTTGCCTTCACAGCTGGTC
The DNA here is from genome assembly GCA_013398125.1 of Aegotheles bennettii. Classification (NCBI taxonomy): domain Eukaryota; kingdom Metazoa; phylum Chordata; class Aves; order Caprimulgiformes; family Aegothelidae; genus Aegotheles; species Aegotheles bennettii. The sequence continues at coordinate 35,011 of VZRW01009680.1, forward strand.
AGCTAGACCACTGGGGAACTAAAGCAGGTGAAAAATTGACTCTGGCTGAAACACGTTAAGAGAAAACGGGAAAACATCACTCCCAGCACAGCTGGACTCAGGTTTGCTACCTGCCATCACATCCAGTCTGGTGCAAGACTTCAGGATCCCGCCCCCCTGTATTGGGCTGAATTTATGCTGACATAAGCTAAGATCCAAACATGTTACACTTACCCTGAAAGGCTAAGTGTATGCTTCAGTCCGTGGGTTTCCAGAACCGTGACAATCTATGTGGAGTTTTAACCACCAAAACCGAGTATCTAAGAAGCCTTTGTAAGATCTACTGCCCCTCACCCTCCCTCCCTCTCAAAAAAAAAAGCTATTTAGTACAAAAATTGGAAACTGCAATCTGCATTACATATCCTGCTAGGCAGGAACCACCCCTAAATTAAATACAGTGGGACTTTAGCCCTGACAGTACAAGGTGTTTCCCTACAACTGCACTGATTAAACAGTTGCAGACACCAGACTTCCAAGTCCTTTTTAGCAGACGTCACACTGCACAACATAAAGCTGCAGGCAATTGGCCAAAAATGGTTAGCAAAAAGGAATCCTTAAACCTCCAGCATCCAAATATAGCCCTAGCTGGTCACATGGGCTGCCATACAGTAAGTGCTCCTCACTTTACCTACCCTTTGATTAAACGGTTTGAGCTAAAAAGCATGTACTTAGAATAGCATTTCAGTTTCCAGCCCAATTCTATGAACTGTGTAATCTTGCTGTACCTTCCATGTTCAGATTGGCAGAAAGGAAAAGTTGGATTTAGGTTTCTAAGTGAGCCCAAAGGGGATCATTAGCTCCAAAAAGCTAACAGAACATGAGACCTCTAACATATATGTTTATACACAAACACATATTTATGTATATACATATAAAAGCAGCATACCTACCATAAAATGCAGCTGCTTTGCTAACAAGACTGCCTTGCTAACAAACTCCACAGCACATACAGCTTTTGAGTTTTAAACAAGTTGCCATACCTTACTCCACCTAACCTCTAGCCAACTCCTGCTTTTCATATTACTCTTGTTGTGATGGAAGCTGATCAGCTGATTACGTCCACCTCACAAGAACTCCACAGCTTAGTTCACACATCAAGAAACTCTGCAAAATTTCTGAAGAGCCGGGCCAGCTTTTGTACTGTTGCCAGGTTCCAGCTTTGACTGAAAAAAAAGTTGAGTTTGGCCCTTTCTTTCTCAGCCCTCAAAGCCATTGTCCCTGTTGAGTATGGTGTAGGTGTCAAACAAGGTCATAACCCAAAACTCTGCAACTGCTCTGATAAATACAGGTGTCACTCATCCTTCCATAGCCTCCCCCTGCCCCAGTGAGGAGGAAGCCTGGCAGTACTCACTTTCAACAAACCTTGAGATTTTTGAAGATGCAGAGGCTCGAATTTAAGTTGTAGCTGTTACTCAGCAGAAGTTGGGGGCTTGGCGTTCCTGAAGAGGAAGACAGCTCAGAGCCACAGGGCAAGGCCTGAACATGGAATCAGCACCCTTATTGCCCTGTGTTACAACAGGGCTCTACTGCACAGGGTTTGCTAAGGGCACAAAGTCTCTTACCAGCTCCAGTCCCCAGTTACACTCCTCATTTGGTACATGCTTCGAACAAAGCACAACGGGAGCGGTGCCGAGCACGTTCACATACCCACCACGGACCCAGCTGCACCGAGCAGGTTCACACTTTATGCTGACAGCCAGGCGGGCCCGACTGCACCGAAACAGCCCTCGGGCGCCCAGATGCTGCGCTATTTTTACCCTGGGAAAGAAAAAATGAAACAACCAAAAAGCACCCAGCAAAACTTCCGAGCGGGAGGCCGGGCCAGCAGAGTTTATTGGGCGGCTGCCACGCAGGTCCCGGTGCCCGGCAGCGCCCGGCGGGTCCCGGCAGGTCCCGGCAGCGCCCGGGAGGCCAGCCCGCAGTGACGTGTCCACCTGAGCTCCCGGGGCCGCCGCCGCCGCCGGAGACAAAGTTCTGTAGTGCACTGACTGCTATCGTACCCAGAGTCGGAGTGTCACAGAACTTTGCTTCCGGAGGCTCCAGTCCTCCTCCGGTACCGGCACCGCAGCCGTCCGCCAGCACAAGTTCCCCTGCCTGGGGGGGGAAGGCGCACAGGGTTAGAGGCGGGGAAGGGAGCCCCCTCCTCCCCCCGCGGAAGGGGTGGAAGGAGACCGAGAGATTTCTTTAAAGGAAAGCCAAGCCGCCCCCCCGGAGCTAACGGGCCGCCCTGCGGCCGAGCGCTGGCCGGAGCGCTGCTGATGGAAACAGCAGGAGCCGCCGCTGACAGCCCCGCCACCGCGGC
>VZRW01009680.1:38222-97023 GCA_013398125.1 Aegotheles bennettii
GGCCTGGCGTGCCCCGGCCGCGGGAGCCTGGGCCGGGCGGGCGTGCGGCGCGGTCCGGGCTGTGCCTGCTGGAGCCGGGCGGGCTTGGGGAAGGCGGGAGCAGGTTCCACTGGGGATGTGTGCCCGCTGCCCGGCAGAGCAGCCGGGTGTGCTGCCCGAGGAGCAGCGTGTTCCCGGCTCCTCCTGGGGAGGTGTCGGGGCTTCGCCGGGCTCGGAGCACGCTGCAGCACGAAGCTGGCGGAGCGGGGATTCAGAAGTAACAATTTCTGCAGTTGTTCCTATCTCCTGCGCTGGATGGAAGTCAATAACGTCAATCCTGTCGTATTGACCGGCGTGTCCGCCGCGCTCGGGCGAGGCTGCTGGCGCAGCCTGAGGAGCCGGCCCGGGGTTGGGGTTGGTGCCGTGCAGGCCCCGTGGAGGACACGGCCGTGTGCGAGAGGCGCTGGGCAGGCCCGGGGCCCGCTGAGCGCTCACTGGGTGGAGGTGGAGGTGTTGGGGAGGGGTGGGAGAGAGGGCCCTGTCCCGCGGGGCATCACCGTCTGCCCGGTGGGCTCCAACACTCGCCGGCTCCTCTCCTGGCAGGATCACGGCGATACCTGTTAACCCAAGCCTATGTCTGTCATTGCAGTGTCTGAAAGGGAAATAAACTGAAAAATGCTTTGAAATATTTTCTCTTTTTAATGTATATAATTACTGTTTTTAATCTAGACCATCTAACATGTAGAGTTTGTGGAAGGAGACCCTCAGAAGAATCTCTTACCTTTAAATACTTTTATTTTGTGTCCTCTTCCTTGGCTCTTTGCCTGCAGAACCAGAAATGGCAAGTCTTTCCTGAGCCTTCTGCTCCGCTCATGGAGCGTGTTCCTCCCTCCCTGTCTGCACCTTCCCTGTGCCCTTCAGTCTTCAGCCCCGTTATCTCTTGCTGCGGTTTTCCATGCGCAGTACTATTTCCTATCTCCCTGTCCCTGCTCTACCCCTGCTCCTCCGGCGTACACCCCCTCTGCTAGGCCACGGCACTGGCCTCGGCTGTGCCGTGGCCGCTCGGCTGTGTGTACAGGAATATTGATTTTACGGCGTGTATGCTCTGTAAAAAAAAATCAATATTTCAGTAGATTGAGCAGAGCGAGCAGCAGTGTAGTGGAGCCCAGCCTGCTAATGTAACGTGTGGGGGTCCTCATTCAGAGATTGAGGTCAGTCAGAAAATGGAAATGTGTTTTCTTATTTTATTGTCTGTTTCACATTTAATGTAGGTGTTTATGTTCTAGTGTTTAACTTACAGCGGGGCGCGCAGTTGCATTAAAGTCACATCCAACAGAATGTCACACATTGCAGGCGACATACACAAAAAGGCATGCCTGGGGCATACAGTCCATTTTCTAGCACTTAATAAAGCCCCTCTTCCTTTTACCCATCATATGTCTATCAAACAAGAGTTATGAGGAAAAGTTAATTTTTGTTTCTGCAACTAATTCGTTTTCTGTTGTTTGGTGCAAACCTGGGTTCTGGTTATGTAATGAAACCTGCAGTGCTTTAGTGAACACCATCCCGTACAGCAGCATGTATCGATGAATATCATAAAATGAGTGTAAGTGAAAAGAGTGAGGGAGAAGAAGTAACGAATGTATGACAAAACCAGAGTAAAAACTCCCATTGATTTTAATGGACCTGGGGCTTCAGCCAGAATGTTCTTCATGACACATTATCCGCTTCTTTAACCGTTGCATCATGCCTTAAAATTTAGCAAAACTGCTGCTTGAAATGACATGTGAAACCACTGCATTCTCAGGCTCAGAGTCAAGATTAGCATAAGCTGACTATTGTTTCACAGCTCTGGAGACGCTTGGTATGGCTTTACCTTTACTTAATTCTATCTTCTGGTTTCATCAGAGGTGATTTCTCATCTACCAAAAACTGTCACTGCAGCAGTAAATACAGATCTATACAATGGGCAGAGGGGTGAGTGAGTATTATGTTTGTGAATGCTAGTGTTTTGCACTGAATAACATGCATTTGGAGATGCTACGGGACCCTCATGTTCAGCAAAAAAAGCAAAGGAATTTATTCTTCCGTTATTCGCATTATTAGTTGGAGACTTTGATTTGGCAGTCGTGGCTGGGGAGGCGTGCAGGACTGGAGCCATGATGTCTTCTTTCAGTTAGAACTCTGGTTTAGGACACGACTCACGTAGAAGGCTTCCAAATGTAAAATACTGCTACCTACAGATGCATAATACACCAGGTTTTCTCAAAAGCCAGTTGATTTTCTTCAGTCACTGACCACTGATTTCCAATATGCTTATATGTTTCACTGTTTTGAAGAAGTCTTTGTTGCTCTCAAGCATGGAGGGGTTTTTTCCTTATAGAAAGCTGTTCATTTTAACACTTTAAAGTTCATTAAGAAATGGAATGCAAAAGGAATGGTAGTAATACTCAGTACTACCAGTTGCTAGGAACTTGTGCACTTACCACTCTTAAAAGCATACCTCAAGACATGCCATATGTCCTAATGTATTTTAGGTATGGTTTAAAAAATAGTAGTGTAATAACATAGAATGTAAAATATATTAAAAACACTATGATATAATTTTATTTAATTATAGAATGTTTTTACCAATGCAATTATGATGAACTGTAATTATTATTCCAATTTAAATTATAAGGTAAAACTCATAGCTGAAGATTAAGGAATAATAATTAGGGTTGTATTTTACTTTAAAAAAACATCTACTTTGGCAGCAAAGTGGTCACTATGCAAGACAGACAAAAGCCCATGATGCAGAGGACCAGCTATGACTTTTCTGTGAAGTAAGGATGAACAGTATTTCACCGCGTGTTAGCCTTAACTTAGAACCTGGGGGAATTTTATGGTAGAGTTTACTTTTATGAACAGAAGAATGTTTTCCAAGGGTCCTCCTCACCCAGCTTTATGAAATAGAAAATTGGTTTTTGTTTTGGGTGGTTTTTATTCCATTTTGAAACAATTGGTACGTTATAAGATTTAGTACTTAAATCTAATTTAAAACTGGAGTTATGCAGGATGGAAAATTAATTATCTCATTAGTTGGAGAACTTTTATGGTATTCATACAATAACTAAAGACTGTCATAAACATCAATGAATATTATAGAACGTTTTAAAACAAATATAAACAATTTATATTATGACAATTTGTAGCAATATTTATTGATAAAAGATACATATAAACTCTGTGGCATATCATTCTAATTCTTAATTGGCTATTATATGAGATTGCTCTTGATTAAATATGATTTTTGTTATATCTGTGTAATTCTGTACTTCATTACTATAATAAATGTATATTAAAACTGAATTATAAGGTCCTAACTGTGAAATTGCCATATGAGCACTGTAATGCACTATTTTACCAAAATGTTATATTTCCTAGTGCTTAAATTTCCTTGCATCTCAGAATCAGAAAATTAATTGCTAAAGTTAATAAACAGTGATAGATAGTCTAAGCAAGTCAGTGGCAAGCCAAGGAAAAAAATCCAGGTTTCCTGAGTTCTCTCTAAAAAGTAGACAAAGTTGATACCTCTTTCTGTAATTTTAGAGATAAGCAATTGATAGAATTCTGGCAGAATCTGAACATCACAAAATGAGACAAGATCAAGTGTCAAATTAAAACTTCAAGATACAAAGACATAACGTAACAAACTTTCATTCAAGTCTGGTGGAAATCTTTCTACTGACCTTAATAAAACTTTATTGATTTGTAATATGCTGGCATCAAGTGTATGAATAGCTTCATTAGTTAAGTAACTAATGCAAGTTTACTGATAAAATCTCATAGTTTAGAAATATGCAGAATCAGATCCTAGAAGTCTTCTCAAAGACCACAAAGATTCACAAGGACTCCGTATGAGTTACAGATCCCAAACGGAGTGACTCTGTCATCTGCATTTTTAAGACATGAATGGATCTGCAAGACAATCACTGCTGGGTTAGTGTAAGAGTATCTGCAAAACATTAGTATTTTGGAAAACAATAGAAATTTCAAAATTTGCTTTTGTTGTGCACTAAAATGAAATTAGGACCTTCCTGAAAAAATGCTGCAACAGGCATAAAAGGCGATGCCCAGCGAGAATGCTCCCTTTTACTTTGTCTGTAGCTGTTCAGCTTTGCACAGCTGGCCCAGAAACAGAGTAACATGCTGAATCAATGGGATTTGAACCTCTCTTGCCCATATCCCCCAGGGAATGCCTGAGCATCGAGCAGCCATCTATTTTGAGGAAAAGAAGGAAAAGTTTGTCTTTCACTTTTTTTTTTTCCAGAAATTCACTTCTGAATCTGAGAAGCATTCTTACTGGAACAAATACTTTCCCACAAAATGGTTCCATTTCAGCAAGTCAGCATTTTTGGATACAAACAAATATATTGTGGGAAAATTCTCAACAAGCTTTACTTTGGAGTCCTTCAGAAAAAATCATGCAAGGGAGAATTATTGGAATGGCATTTACAAAGGGGGACACATATGATCCTTCATAGAGTCCAAATAAAGTGACACGGTGGTATCTAGGACAAAGACTTGAAGGAATTTAACCTTTAATTTTTAGAGCAGTAGAAATCTGTTATGAGAAAATCAGCCAGAGATAAATAAACAACCAAATTCTGTACTATTCACCACAAGCCGTGATTTAATCAGTTTATAATTTTGGCGGGGATTGTGCTGAAGTTCATCAGTAAACCTGGACTAGGATGTAACAACCCAGAGGTTACTGACCTAACAGGCCAAGCTTTCTTGAAGGATGTATCCTACAAATGGAAACCAAGGGTTGTATTGCTTAAATTGGTGAATGGCTACTTATGCAAGTAGTCTCACTCAATTCAAACCTGTCCTAAAAAGGCACTTATCAATCTTCTGGCTGCAGCGGTGTGAAAAGAAGGCAAATAAATAGAATAAGAACCACTCAGCTGTAGTCAAATGCTTCTTGTGGAAATGACTGGGGCAGTCATGAAGGTACCTGCTTCTTCCCTCTGCCCTGCATTGGCGGTTCAAAGTAACCCAGTTGCTTTCAGAGTAATGGAGAGAAGCATTTACACAGATCATTCCTGTGGTGAAAGCTGCCATTTCTCTGGTGGGCATCTGTCTGTGGCCTCAGTACTTGATTGCAACATTTTCTCAAGCCTAGCAAATCACAGCTGGTGACTCTCAAGGCTGAGGGAAAGAATTCATGTGGCAAAACTTAATGAGTAAATGTCAGTAATACAACTGCCAACTGCAGACTAACTGAGAGTGCAAAGAACATTAAAGAAAGTCACCCCCTCCTTCCTGCACACACATTTTCTCTGGGCATTTTTAATAAAGAGCAAAAGTGGTGTCATTTGCAGATACTAGTCTTGTAGGGAAGTTTGGCAAGTATTTGGGAAAGGAAAACTCTTCTTACATACTGAATAACCAAAGAAGATAGAGAATGGTGGAAAAAACCTGTGTGACAGTTGTGTGAGTTTTTCGTATCCTACTCCAAACCATTTGCCTGGCAAATTCTCTTCTCTTCTCTTCTCTTCTCTTCTCTTCTCTTCTCTTCTCTTCTCTTCTCTTCTCTTCTCTTCTCTTCTCTTCTCTTCTCTTCTCTTCCCTCTCCCTCTCCCTCTTCCTCTCTCACTTTTTCGCTTAATTTTTAGGGCCTTATATGCAGGTCACATCTCAAGGCACAAGCACAAATATTAATTGAAACTTACTTGCCAAGAATCCAAAGCGATAAAATCCTTGGTAGTAACTACTATTTAAAAATATTTTAAAAAATAATGTTTGACTTCAAAATATCCAGTGAACACTGACTTGATAATAATCAGAGTATCTCTACCACTTTTATTTCCTTTCTACTATCTACATCAAAGCTTGAGTTTGTGGAAGATACGGTTATTCAAGGAAAAGAAACTGAATCTGTAGCAGAAAAGCCATTTCCTTGGTCTCCTTAAACACATACATCACATGTTATCAAACAATCCTATGACACAGAGGCATTTGATTAGGAAAGACCTGCTCTAATGGAAAAGCTTCAGTTAGCTTGAGAAGGGGAGAGATACTACACTTCCCAATGAATCTGGGGCTATGGGCTTTTCTGGATAATTTCAGTTCTAGTTCCCTCGGAGACCGTCACTGTGCTGAACACTCGGCAGCTTCCGTATCCATCCAGGACACAGCTGGCTACTCGAGAAGGTACCCAGCTCCATGATCACACCTAAAACATCAGCTTTTGTCTCAGAGGCAACAGACTGGGTATGATGACTCGGAATCACACTGAAATAAGCATCATACAGCCGGCCTTCAGAGGCCATCTGTACCTCTTCCAGAACACTATGGCTTTTCATAAGTCTTGAAAGAGGAAGTGAACTCTTGCACTTCCTGGGAATTTCTGAAAAATACAGTTCAAAAGTTTTTGCTTCCACTATTTCCTTATTCTAAAGAAGGAAAAGTATCTTTGTCCTGTCTAAATCTTGGAGAGTTGAAATGAAGATTGGCGCCTTAGGTTCAGAACATTAACAATCACTTAGAACTTTCACCTCTGCTCAGGTCTGATTTATGGCTTTCACCTTGCAGGACACATAATTCATATCACCATCTGCCAGGTCCACAGGAAGAATCTTCAGGCCAAACCATTACGGCAACGCATTTCTCCTCTGGCTTTCTACACCACCAGGAAATATCGGTGAATGCCAAAAGTTTGCAACTGCAAACAAAGGGAAGTGGATATTCATCTCTACCATTACTTTCATAATTGGTTGAACAGGGAAAAAACAATCTTACCAGGAAATCCTCACAAGTCTGAACTACATCTATCAGCCTTGTTTGCTTGCCAGTTCTTCTGATGAACCACAGGAAATATATTCCAACTCCAGCACAGATTGTTCAGAAGAGACAAGACAGGCTCATTAGCGCTGTAACCTACAGGCAGCAGGCATACACACAAAACGTTCAGCCTTCGGATGGGACAGTGCAGATGCAACCAAATGGGCTTCACTGATGCGATTGGTTTACGTATGCATGTTTATGTTGATCATATAACCTTGGCTGTGGTTCCTTATCAATGCACGTGTCACCTCGATAGAGCAGGCTGTTAGATCCCAAGCTCACATGCATGAGAAACCTGGATAGCACAGGTTTCCCTGTGTGCAACTTTCCAAAAACTATTTCTTCTGTGCTGGATGGTAAGTAGCTCTTCAGTAAAAACACTGATTAATGCAGGGATCATTTTATTAATAGAGCACTTGAGAGAGTGGTGGAATTGCTGCACAGGACCTCCTAGGTATACTAAGCCACAATTATAGTATGGGGTTTTTTTAAAAAAATACATGATTTTGTTGAAGCTATCTGTACAACACACCATGAAATGTATTAAATAAATAATCTGAACAACTGAACAGTATAGTTAAAATTAAATACATCAGCAAGTAAATGAGGTATCTTCCACAGATCTGAAGGTTTCTGTTCCCTTCAGCTGAATTTCCTATCATTAAATGGAGAATTTCACTAGGTTTATTAGTTTGTTGTCTGTAAAATTTTTAGCAAATTTATATATGCCCCACTCAGCTGCTTTCAAATAAAGGAGTTAGAAGCTGTCTGTCTAAAGGATTTTATTTTTTTTTTTGTCATTGAAATCCACAGGAAGATTTCTGTTAACTTCATCAAACAAAGGAGGAGAACTTTGTAAGTTTTCTTTTGAAACAGATTGCCTGGAGTCTTGTACTGTAAGAAAAATGTTGCTCTCTAGATCCCACCATGGCACTCTGCTAATTTTATGAGTTTAGGAATAGCCTGTCAAAATTCTGAAACACACAGGGGTCCTAATCATGAGCTGCTTGTTCCAGCTAGAATCATATTTCCTATGTTGCAGGACAACTGTGGGAAAAATGCTCCATTTGAACCTCACAGAAATGTACTTTTCCTCCCTGATTTCTCAGCTGAATGCAATAGGATGCTTCTTCTGGCCCTTAGCAACAGCCCTTAGCAAGGGCCAACGGAGAAGAGCAAGGAGCAAAGCCAGGACTAGCAAAGAGCTATTGATTCGTGAATGAAAGAGAACATTTTCTGAAATAAAAAAATCAGCTAGTCACAATAACTCTAGGACAAGTTTAACTTTAGTGACTAGAAGTAAAAAGGAGAGGCAACTTAAATTGACATTGATCTTACTGGCATTCCAAAGGTAATATTTTCATTATGATAAAATGTTCTTTAACAATCTCTCTGGTGAATTGGGTACAAACATGCTTTTCTTCTACATTAGTCCTGCCTATCTTCCCGTTCCACCTATTTTTATGCTATTAAAAAAATATTTGTTTAGGCAATGCAAACATAATCCCCCCCTTCCATGTGTTTAAGTTCCCTTGCCGTTTATGCTATAATGTAGTACAAGAGCAGCGAGACGGCTGAGAATTTTGTTTCAAACCATTTTTTTTTGTCTCCTTTTCAGCCTCCACTCAGAAATGCAATGATAAAACTTGCCCAAAATGTTAGTAAGCATGTAGGACCTGGATACAAGTTCTACGGCACCCCTTCCCAACAAACACACAGGCAAAGGAGCATAAGTACATACATAAATATAAACACACTTATGTAGGTGGACAGACAAGTATGTTTTGTCCACAGAAATATTTTTATGCATAATATAGAATAATCAACACAAAGTTGCATATATTTATATAAGTAACTTCTTCAGACATTTTTAAACTTTGGTCTCCAGAAGTCAACAGGTGAAAAGATGAAATTGCAAATAACCCCTATGGATTCTCATCTTGCTTAAATTTCCATGAGTTTCTTTGCCCACTTTCATCAGACAATAATTTGTCTCATTAGCATTTTTCATATCAGAGAAATAGTTTGTGTGCCTTTCAGCACTGCTCCAACAATATATAGTAGAATTACATGACAAAATGTATTGGTAGCAGATATATGACTATTACTTGTTATTCTAAAGCATCAACAGTGTATTCATGGGCTACACAAAAGACAGTCTCTGATTGAAGTACTGTAGAGTCTCTGTGAAGATTTATGTGATTTTTTCTGCAGCTTATGATGTGGCAGAAAGACCAGTTTATGATGTGGGTGGAACTTTGTTCAACACTTGAAAATGCCTCCGCTCTCTAGATTATCTTCTCCTGTGGTAGGCAGTAATGCTTTCTGCCCTCCATATGTCCACCATGTGCCAGCAGACACCAAATTGGTATGTGGGTTAAATGTAAAATAACCACAAGAACTCCTTAGCCAATAATTACAAAGCTCCTTTTGATATGTTTGGTGTATCATTATCTGTACTGTGCAATAATAAAACAGAGCTTATGTTGTCCCTCTCTTCTTCTTCAGTAGTAGGGTAGCTTAGTGCAAAACTATCACACAGAATTGATGTCTACAAAATGCTTTTAGGAGCAGTCATAGCAGCAGCAAAAAGCACACCAAGTTCTCAGTTCTAATTAGACATTAGCTTGAATAAAATGCTGGAGGGGAAAATCTCATCTCCTTGCGACATCTATAAAGCAATAGATGAGCACAAATCTGTGTTTATCTGAAAACAGACAAACATTCCCAATAATCAGGAATAGGAAAGTTGGTGCACATATAAAATCCAGTTAGAAAGTAGCTCACACAAACCACAAATAGGATTTTCAGTTTTGTGTCCTAGTTGTCATTTATGACGACTGGCAGTGTTTCTGATGAGCTTTATCATCTTCCTCCTTGTAGTGTATGGATTATGTTATTATGTTATTACGTATAGAGTATTAATTAATAATTATGCTGAATTAAAAATAAATAAAAATATGTCTAGAGTATACAAAGGAAAGCTCTGTGTATATATAAATGTGTACAGGGACAGGGTTCCAAAGGATCTGTTGTTAATGCTCTGCAGCGGGTCATCATTGTTTCAATGCTTTTGGTGTTACTCTCTGATCCAGGACTTAGACCTGGCAGAAGTGAAGAACATCTCAGTGGCAGCTTCTCCAGCTGTGATTTCCCACCTAGGCTGCACATTTCCTGCTCTGTAAAACCAACAATGTGATGTTTCATTGAGAACCATGTCACACATCAGGAGCGGCTGCAGCTCCTTCTCACGTTTTGTATGAGCGATTCCAATTCCACTTTAGCCTTTATCAAGACTGTCAGGGAACACTTACACAGAAAAATCTTCCTCATTTACATTGATAATTTGCATTTAATTACAATCATATTTGTAACTAAAATGCTCACTATATTATTTCTATATTTTTTTCCTGATCTTTTATAAACTAGTCATTATAGTTTCCTGACCCAGACAACTCCCATGGGTATCAAACACCCTCTAGATTTTTGCACTGGCTTTCTGGTTTGGCTGACATGCAAAATGACACACAGGCAAACTGCTCCAAACCAGGCTGGCAGAGACTGAAAGTTGTTACTGTGTGGAGTCTGTCCAGAGATAGATGGAAATTACAGTAATTTTGGAGTCTCAGTTAAGTTCCTGGCTGACCAGTATCTATATCACAAAGCCACCACTATACCCTTTGCTTGGCAGTAATTAGTACTTTGTTAACAATCTCCATAGGGAAACTGTTAGCAAAAAGCACAAGAAAGACTAGAGAGAGAGTAATAAGGCAAACAGCTGAATATCCAAAATAGCTATATGAAATATCAGTAATAGGTTGAATAAACAGGAAAACTGAAAGTGTTCATATGCACAAAACCATGACATAATAGGTGCCATGAAGTTCTGATGGAACACATCAGGGACCTGAAATAGGGACACAGGTACTGCTTTTTCCAGAAGAACAGACAGGACAAGGCATTTAGACATGTATACTTGCTTTCCACTTCAGGGAAAGCTAAGAAGCTGGCTTCTTGACTGCCTTTGGGTGAAAATGAGGAAAGAAAAGAACAAGATGGATGTCTTGTTGGACGTCTTTTGGAGAAAATTAAATCAGGAGAAAGAAGAACTACATAAGGCTCTTTTTGCTTGAGCAACTCACGGAGGTGTTCAAAAGAGTCGGCCTCACCCCTACAAGGCACTTCAAATAGCATAATACCTACTGAAAAGCAATAAAGGAAGACACAGGCAGTTGTCAGGGTCTTGGAATATACAGAGGGCAGGTTTTTTCTCAGAAAGTGAGGGGAATGGTGAGGAGGGATGATATTTGGGGACACAGATAAACTGGATTTGATTCAGCTAATAACAAGGGGTTTCTTGAGAATCTACAGGTGGAAGGTAGTCTGGGTGAAAGCAAGTATGAAATGACAGACCACTATTTTAAGAAAAGCCTTAATATTCAGGACAAACTACAAGAAAACAGATTTCTAAAAATTCTTAAGCTGGGGTGAGGCCTCTTGAGAAAGTAATTGAATGGATGAAAAAATAGGGGACCACTGGCAGATACTGAAAAAATATATATTAAAGGTTCTATAACAAGCTGTTCAGGTACAAAGGAAAGAGAAAGCACAATTGCAGATTGATGTGGTACTCTAATGTGTTCTCTAGGCACCTGGAAATCAAAGCTTCGCAGAAAACCTGGAAACCAGGTCACCTGCCTATATAATATGGAAAGACAAAGCAAAACATTTGGGCGCATAAGGAGTTACAAATAGCAGGAGGCATAAAAGCAACCAGAAAATGTTGCCAGAATGTAAGATGACAAAAGAAATACAGCTTTACAACAGGGACGGCAAATCACAGACAGCACAAAAGAGGCCAAAATATTAAATACCTTTGTTGTTTCAGTCTTTGCTAAAGAAGTAGTTAGTGACTAATACCCAATAAAATTTATTTAAACAAAAGAATAAGGGGGCAGGCCAGAGAAAATAGGTAACAGCTAGAAGTACTTATCTAAATCAGTTATATTTGAGGCCTGGTCACATTCACCCAGAAGTATTGAAGGAACTAGCACAGTAATGTCTGAGCCATTAGCTGTTGTGTGGGAGTATGTACAGAGTGGACATGAGGGACAAAAGGGGAATAAATATAATGTAATGAATAACTGAAAATGTTAACTGGTTAAGTGCAAGAAAAATTGCTACCTAAAAGAGCACACACAAAAAGTTGCAGACACTCAGTTATGACACACACAGTGGTTATTATAAATGGGATCTTATTGGAAGATCTTGCATATCTGGCTTGTGTTTGATATGGATGATACAGGTGGTGGAACAGAGAATACACATACAAAAATTGCAGGTGACAGTGAGGAATAAGGAGTGGAGAGCTTCCAGGCAGTTTGGAAACCAGTATCTGAATTCAAAATAGTCTTCACTCCAAATGAAACAAATGAGATGGAGTTCAGTAAAAACACATCTAAAGCATTACACTTGGGAAGGAGAAATCAAATGAACATTTATACAATAGGAAATAAATGCAATATATTCAGGAATACTGGAGGGAAAAAAAGAAACTCAAAGTTATGATAGATTTCAAACTCAATGAATTAATATCGTGGTGCTGTTACAAAAAATGCAGGTTTTACTTTGGAAATGTACTCAGAGCTAACCTGTGTGTTAGAAGTGAGGGTAGGGAAGTTGCAGCACAAGTCCTGTTTCCAGCTCCAGGCATACTTAAAAATCTAGGCAAATTAGAAGCAATCCAGAAGAAATCAACAAAAGAGTTAAGAACATACAAAGAAAGGTGACAGAGACTGAGATGCCTTTTTCTTGGGGGCAATGACAAGGGGGATGACAGCAGGCTTCCAGGGCATAAGCTTGTCACAAAGAAGTTGGTGGTCTGTTCGGAGTTGGTAGGACAAAAAGAAATTAATTTCATCGTCAGCAAAGCAGATTTGGATCTGATAGTGAGAGCAAAATCTGAACTATGAAGTTACTTGAGCAAACTCATTAGTAAAGGCTGTGGAGTCCTCCCTCCCTGGAAAAGGATAGTGTTTTGAATATGTATAGCTTCAAAAAGTCTCCAATAAGACAATTTAATGTAACAAAATTTTCTTTTTCCTATCTAGGCATCCCAACCTGTCTTCCCTTGACAAATGGAAGGATTACTGGTAGCCTGCTTCACATGCTTATGCAGCACTATAATTATAATTACCTACAGACTCACTGGGTTCTGATTTGTCCTCCACTGAATGATTGGTATCCTAGTAACACTTTCTTTGATTTTTTTTTTTAATGTAAGTTATTTTTACCTTTGCATCATTTGCCAAACTGCACACAGTAGGCTGAGGACCCTTCATGCTGTGTAAAGTCTATGTCCTACAATGACTGACAGCCTTTGTTATGCTCTTCAGGAGCTCTTGGATCATACAACTTGTTATCCACTTCAGAGCAGTTACTTCACCCAGCTTTTCTTCTCTGACAGTGGCTGTTGCGTTCACAGTATCCTCTTAATGAACAAAGAAAAGAGAGAACAAGAAAGGTGGCTTAAAATCAATTTTGCTTGCTCTCCCTATACTCAATACAGTTTGGCCAGACGAAACAATATGGGTCTTAAGTAGAAAATTATTGCTAAAAATTATTACAAAGCACATGGTGATTTCTTCCCACACATACATCCACCATGATATAGCAAAAACCACCATATGCAAGGTCCATGACTCCCTAACCCTGCCTTTGTCTTCAGGAAAGAGGAGCACTAATCCTGCAGTGCCCCTACATGCCCTCTGAACACCACTTCATAGCAGTTTTTACATTAAGAATTTGCTGCCTGGAGCTTTGGCTTGAGATGTTGTCTCCAGGCCTGTCACGTGTCCTTCTTTGATAGAGGCCAGTGATTGTACCAGCTACCATTATCATTTCATTGTGGTGATTGGTATCTTTTCTATTAATAGTCTGCATGGGACTTAAGGTTGGTTGAAATCTTTCCCTGGTTGAAGGGGAAGGTGCAGGAATTACTGGAATGTGAGGTAATGGCCAAGATATACCAGACGAGGCAGGGTGCAAGACAAGTGGAACTGCTCAAGCTCTTAGCTTTGCTGTTTTTTCCAGCTCCTTCCTTCCCTTTCGGATGGTCAGGAAACACCCTGCCACCACATCCTCTCATTTTTATCTGAGCCATGACATCACTGCATGGCCAATGAAATCAAACAGTAAGGTCTGCAGGCTGGACCTTGAGTGCAAATGTCTTGGAGAAGCAGTGGAATGACTTTCTTGTCATCACTAGCTGACTATGGATCCTCACCTCCAGTTCTGCTTGTCCTCACGTTCTTTAAGCAAGCCATACTCTAGTATGTCCTAGAAAAGGGTTTATTGCTTCAGCACCAGATCTGCTTCCCTGTTACTTCTCCCAGGCATGATTAGACAAATTCAGGATCTTTACTGACTGCCATGAGTGAAGACACTAGTACATACAGTCATCCTTACCCTTTCTTGATGTCCTTCACAAACCTGAGCTGCAGAAAAAGCCTGCTTGCAGCCTGTGCTCTCTACGGTGGCACAGTTAACCTGCCCTGAGCTCAGCTGATCTTCGTCAATGTCCTACATCTGATTTATATTAGTAAAGAATCTCCAGAATTAAATTCTGCCCATACCCTGGCTAGAGGCAGGGACCTCTGCTCATCACTCCTTGAAACTCACGGGAGTGCAAGCTGTTGTTAGATGAAGTATGTCAGATGGGTATGCTGAAGAGCCAATGATGACTGCATCATTAAAAGGACACGTTTCCTAGGTTATAGATAGAGCTAGTTTCTGACTATGGGAGTTCCTTAAATATACCTTTATTATAGATGGTTTGAAAAGACATTTAGGACCGAACAGTTCTAATACTTGGATAGATTATAATCTATTTTATGAATGTCTAACCACAAACATGGTTGCCCAAAATATCTGGACAACTTTGTCTTTTCTGTGGATAACACCAAAAAAGAAGAATCAAAATTTGATGGAAAAGACACAAGTTTCAGTCACGAATACTGCCACATTTCAGCTATCTCATGTTTGTGGCTTGACACTGTTTCTCAAGTGAGACAGTGAAAGCAGACTTTCCAGGAGCCATCTCTCTTGTGCTGTCTGTGAAGTTTTCTACTATTTCACATGACAGCATGTTAACAGAGACTGAGTACTGGCACATACACCACATCTACCTTAAATGTAATCTTTTTTGCTACAGAACCAAATCTGAGTGCAAGGAAGATATCAAGACACTTGAAATAAATTGAAGCTATCCAGGTGCATGGCAGAGAAAGAGCAAATGTTGGGGGAAAATTAATTCTATCCTGCCCACATAGGGTCTTAGAAACTGAATTTCTGTTTGCCTCTTCAGCGTTACTTCTGAGAAGCTGTATCATCATCCATGTCATCATTATTTGTCTGCCACACAACCATTGTGAATGACAACAGCTCCAGAAGATCCTGTGAAAGTCAGTAGTTATCTTGTGCACTCAACTATTGTACACAAAAGACAGTCCTGGCTCAAAAAGCTGAGTTTCTGCTTTGCTGACATTGACAAAACAGTGCAAAATAACAAAAGGGATTGTATTCTCAAAACTTCAGACCAGACCCCTAAAACTAGGACACTGCAGTGAACTGGGTTACTGTTAATGTACTCCACAGCTGGGATCGTGCACATGGTGCTTGGAAACATCAAGTTGCAGAGCTGATACACCCCAGTGCAGCTGCCAGTGTGCTCCCATCCCCAATTACTTTGCTGAATGATATGAGGAGGGTAAAGAAAACAAAGCAAAACAGAAACTATAAAATTAACTTTTGTAGTGTCTCTGAGAACCCTCTACTTCTACTGTGGCCAAAAAAAGCAGATAACCTTGTCCTCAGCTTAGAAATTAAAAAGTAAAGTGGAAGAGTGGTGATAGCGCTGTTGTGAGGCAGGAAGATGATTTGTTCTTATAAGTGTGCTGCACCAGGTTATTATGCTTAGTTAATTTATCTTATACTTTGCTGTAGGTATAGGCACTTGTTCATTTCTTTCTGTTTTGTTGTGTATGGTGGTTTTTTTCCATTGAAAAAATAGTAATATGCTTTATTAAACTGTAGAATATGAAAGCCAGATGCCTTGTGTATTCCTAATCTTTCTTTTGCCCTCTAAGCAAAGAGAAATTTTGGCTCAAACAGTGGAGGATTTATCAATTGTTAGACCCATATAATCAATAATTTTCAAAGGGAAGTTGTTGATATCTGGATGCTTGCCAAGCACCACTCTCTGGGAAGGAGGAAGTTCGTAGATGGTCTTTGAGGGGTGGAGTACACATCTGCCTTTGCACTAAGGACAACTGGTGAATAATGATTCAATCCAATATTTTTATTTTGCCATCAGTATTTAAAAAAAAAAAAAAAGTCTGCTCAGGGTGAAATTCTGACCCTTGGCATGCCAGTAGTGAAACTCCCATAAACTTTATTTGGATCAGGGCTTCCTTCACCCATGGTGTATCACAAGAATCAATTACCTCTTAATCTGTTGTTTCCTGCAAGCTGCTTAGTCAAAATACATTTAAGGTGTATTCTTTACACAGGGCTATCAGAGGCTGAAACCTGTAATGGGAGCATGAAAACAGGAGAGCAACTTCACTTCCAATTAGATGTAAGAAGAGTCACAGTTTTGTGGCAATGAAATAATCTTACTGAGTGGGATATTGCTGATGCCTAGGTGGCTTTGTCTCAACAGAAGAAGCATAAAAAGAGCAGAGACTGATAAATTGCCCAAGCACTGTCCACTTCAAGTTCAGCTCCAAAAGGAAATGTACTTAGCGGAGTCTGATGCAAGTTTTGCTTCAGTTAAGTTACACCAGCAGCCTGGTGCCTGCAAAGCTGTGGCCGAGAGAGGAACAGAATGTACAAAAACATATCCTGGTCCCAGTTCTTCATAACTGTGCAGCGTAATCTGATCACAGGAGGATGAAAATGCTTATAAGATATGGCATCATGAGAGGAGGAAGTAATTTACACTGTGTAACAAAGGCATTCCCTGACACTCTCTGCCATGCACCTGACACATAGCTACCTGCATTTTTGCTCTGGGAGCCATCAAGGAAGAGACATGACTATCTAAAAAGGAGGCTAAAAGGGGTAATGAGGTCAGTCTAACCAATTCCCAGGAAAATCTTGGAACTATTTATAAGCAGCTCTAATAAATCAGTGAGATAAATAATAGCTGCCCAAAGCAATTAAAATTTTGGTAGGTAGTAGACCATGTGGATAGGGAGAAGGAGTAGCTGTCATATGTCACGGTTTTAATAAAAAATTGACACTTTCTAAATGGGCAAGCTAAGTAAATTGAAAGAAATGAATTTACCAAAGTGTGGGGACACAATTGGCCAGAAAACTACTCAGCAAGTATTTATTAGGTTTTCAAAGGGTCTGTCTTAAGGCACTTCTCTTATTTTTTATTTGTAAGGTGGAAAAATGTGCATGTGTTAATGCTACAGACACAAACCTGGAAGGTTGGAAGGAAGGAAAAGAATTGAAAAGTATCTTGACAAACTGAAGAAATGACCTAGAAATAAGATGCAATCCAATAAGAAGAAGATTTTGCAGTTAGGCAAGAGTGATTAACTTCACAAAGAAAGAATAAGGAGTAACTGAGTAGGCAAGAGTTCTGCAGAAAGGGATCTGGGGCCTGTTGCAAATTGCAAGTGGAATGGTAGTCAACAAGGTCACACTGTTATGAAAAAGACAAATATCACTATGATAAAGAGAATTTTTGTCTGTAGGAGATTTGAAGTAATCTTCCACCCTACTCAGCATTAATAAAACCTCAGCTGGAGGCCTGTGTCTAGTTTTAGAAAATGAGTTTCAAGAAAGGTATAGACCAATAGGGAAAAGTTTGGTTTAGAGGTCTTAAAATTGAGGATGTTTCATCTAGAGAAAAGAAAACTGAAGAACAAGGTAACAGTCCTGAAGTATTTTACAGAAGACTACAAAAATGAATGGGATGATCTGTTTCCAATGTCTGTGTAGGACAGAACAAAGAATGATGGGCTTAAAATGAAGAAAGAGATAAGCTAAACACTAGAAAAAAAACTTTTTCTAATTCTAAGGGTAGCTAGGTACTGAACTCTACCAGTGGAAGCCTATTAAGACTCAGTTATGCAAACCACTGAGGTACAGCAGATGCTGTCTTAGGATGGAGGTAAGAACTAGATGATTTTCACAGATCCATACAAGCTTTCTTGTCTGTGATGCTGTGTTCATTTGGAAAGGCCTGAGTTATGGAAGTAATATATATTATCAAAACATAGTAACAAAATTAAAATATGTTATACCCATATGAAAACAGTGTGTTCCAAACCTGGTTTTGTAATAGCTGCCATAATAAATTTTACCTACTAGTTAAGTGATCACATACATTTTTCCTTGCCATACG
Organism: Aegotheles bennettii; assembly: GCA_013398125.1. Classification (NCBI taxonomy): domain Eukaryota; kingdom Metazoa; phylum Chordata; class Aves; order Caprimulgiformes; family Aegothelidae; genus Aegotheles; species Aegotheles bennettii. Next base: position 56,455 of record VZRW01009680.1, read on the forward strand.
AAGTATCATTTTTCATTAGTACTTTCCAAGGCTTCGTTTAGGGCTGTATCTTCTCAAACAAGCTCATTTTCTAATGCCTGCAGATGCTTTCATTATTTCTAACAATTTTTAAGAAATACCATTGAAACCAATTTAGTTTTAGTATGACAGGAAAAGCCAGAGAGCTTTGCCTACTACTTTATGAAGGCAGTGACTCATTTTCTGAGGATAGATATACCAGTAATACCATAGCAGGCGGTGGAGAGAAGGTCCCTTGGATATCTAAGCCGTCTCTTGCTAAGGCAAGGCTGTTCTTTACAGAGCATTTTATAGCAGTTTTTAATGATTGCTACATATAATGGTTGCATATGGCTGGAGGGTAACATTAGCTTGACACGCAGAGTGATATGAGCAGCCCTTTTATGTTTTATGGGTTGCCTGTCATGCTGTTGCTCTTACATAGTTCTTTGAACACAGTATATAAAGTACATATGCCAAAAAGAAGCTATGTAGTCATTCCAAAAGAGCAAGGGGAAGGGCAGGAAGGAAATACCTGCCTATTAGATACATCAGATGAAAATAATTTCATTAATAGTGTGTTCAAAGGCTAAAGGGGAAGGATGCTTGCAGGCAGCTATCTCTGAACTCTTGAAAAGCAACTCACACAAATGTATCAGCATAATTGGAAGTGAGGATCATCTCAGTCAGCACTCCAGATGATGGTTCTGTCTCGCTTCCCCCATCAGTTTCAAACGGAGGTAAGTCAGTGTTTGGAGTTAATCCTGATTTCCATCACTGTGGAGGAAGAACCTGGACCATTCTTCTCTTTTAGATCTTGTAGATCTAGTGATTATCTATCAGTACCTACAAGCTACTCAGAAATGTGAGAGTGTAGGGTCATATCAACTGTTGATATCTGTTATCTCATGTTTCACAATCTGCCATGGAAGAAAAGAAGCACATGTGGCACAAGACTTTTTTCTTTATGTATCTGTATACACAGACACTTGGGCCATTGTCGGACCATTACAGCTACCTAACAATGGTCACCATCAGTGCCATGGGAGCCAAGTTTGAGGGAGCAATGAATGATGCAAACCCATGCTGGCTGAACATCATCTTACATCTTTGCCTTTGGCAGTTCACAAGCACTGGCTTGCCTGATGCACTTTCTACAGTAACTATGGGTCCTTCCTGCTGTGGTATCAGTGATGGACACAGATGTCACCCAGCAGCAGTGGTAGCCCGGGAAGCACCTGCCTCTTCCTTTGCCACTGCCACTTGCTGCAGGTCGTGTGCTACAACCTCGTCATGACACTATGACTGCTTGTGACACTGGAGTGGGGAACTTGGATGGGTTAAAAATAACCTTTTCTTTTACTGAGTTATTTTTAACTCGCATCAGTTCCCCCATCTGGGTCACCATGTAGCTGCATGGATAGTCATGTCAAGATGTGCCAGTGTATTTGCAGGGTGGAAACAAATGTCTGGGGGAGGCTAATTGTGGGGAGAAGCTTCTAGGAGCCTTCTCAGAGCTTCTGAGCAGACACGGTGTGTGTCCTCACCCAGAGTCTCCAGATGGAGTGGAACCTGAGAGGCTTTGTGCTGTGTGGTGACAGCTTCCAAGGCATGGCATTTTGTCTTGCTGGTTTGTGGTTTGGGAAAGCTGGGTGGCAGAACCTCTAAAGCTGTCAGAAAGTTGAAAAAAGTACCAGCTTTATCAGCTGCTTCGCTCATGTGGTGTGTATGAGCTTCATAGAGAGCTGGTAATATGTCAGTTTACAATATGATTTTGTGAACTTTATAGGATATGTGTATAGCTGGTATCCTCTGTAGTATCTAATACCAGCTCTTGGAAGCTGCAACTCATGCCTAAGTGTATAAAGTAAACAGTTTATACTAGGTGAAAATTGAATCATCCCACAAGCTGATTAAATATGAGCTGACCACAGGAGAGCTTGCTCTTCAGGTTTTCAGACTGAAACAAGGCTGCCGTGGGTTCAGAGCAGGGCTTGTGAACCAGCCCAGGTGGCAAGTGGAAGATTTTGAGACTGTGTTAGTAGTAAATAGGATCAAGAAGCATTATGCAAGTAAATGAGAGAGGGAAACAGAAAAATCAGCTGCTTGTGCATATGCAGAAGTTAGTTGGTGCTATGCAGGTCATCAGCCCTCAGAGCTGGTACAGCAGCAGGGAAATTACTGCCCAGAAGAGCAGAGCCCAAGCCAAGACACAGCCCAGCAGTGGCAGGAGTGACCCATTCCCAGACCAACCTTCCTCAGACCCGAGGGCAGCCTTTGCAAATCAGTGTGCTGCTGGCAGGCACCAGCCTGAATCCTGGCAACAAAGATACCCCAACTCTCCCAAGTAAACCAGAATAAGCTGCCAAGATATTCAGCTATTATACTTTGACTATAATCGTGTTTCACACCTGCCCTACCTTCAGCCTTTTGTTTCCAATCTCATAACAAAAACTCTTGCCTGAATTCTTGCAGAATAAACCATTGCCTTGTTCTGCTATTAAGGCTGCCCAGTGTTGCAAAGCGAGACAAAATAGAGATGCTGCTACAGAAGTACCAGAGTCAAATAAAGTGATGTAACATCACCCCGAGGGGACTGCACCCCAAGGCACGTTCAGGGCCAGGCACTTCTCCTTAATGCATGCTATGTTTTGGAGAGAAGTTCCTGCTGCCAAGCTTGTCCTTTACCCCACCCCATTTCTTTCCACTGCAGCGAAATGAAATACTATCCATAACTGCAGGCAAATCCCCAAACTTCCAAGAAGCAAACTCTGAAAAATGTGAACTAAACAGAAACTGGAAATTAGAATGATATTTTGGATGAGGTCTTACTGGAAACTTGTATTCTTGAAAGTGGATCCATGGAAGCATTGTAAATAAACCCTGTAAATTCCTCACCTTTCTCAAAGATGGCTAGCAAGAAAGCAGTAAATATGTGCATTTTTTGTTTGTTACATATTTTGAAGTAAAATTTTTAAAGTGTAAAATTTTGGTTTAAGTTGTGTTGCCAGGTGCATTAAGGAAGCTCCACCTGAACCCTTAAAGAATTTGGATGCATAGGAAGTATTCGCCAGATTCAGAAGCCCACAGTAAAGCATCTCTCAAAATCTCACTGCTCAGGAGTACCAGAATGAACCCTTAGCAAGCTCATCCATGTTCCTGACTTCTTTTGCTCCCAAAACCGCTCCAGCATATCAGGACTCTGTGATCAGCACCACGGCAGTTGACACAGTGGGGACCATATTGCTAATGTCCCTGTTTTACAGAATACATGTGTTCGGTGGAGTATTTTCTGCTCTGAATCAGGATGTTTGGGACATCGGATCAAATGTTCTTACAGAGAGAGTCAGCCAGCTAATCTCCATGCCAGGAAATTAAACCATCTGATGTCCTGAGGTGAAGCTATAGAAGGGTGTATGAGCCCAGAACAACTTGAAATCTGTTTTCTAAATAAATCCTCATTGGTTTGGAGTCTTTGAGCAGCATGGGTAGAGTCCCTATTTTCTACCTCAATCAGCATTGCCTTGTTTTTATTTTCAGAAATAATTAACAAATAATAAATAAATGCAGAATCTGCTACTTATGAGTATGGTTTTACAGACTTTCATCTTTCTAAGGCAGTTTGTGAAAAATTCTAAAAGCTATCTGAAGCCAAGAGAATAACACTTCATACTGGCAAGTTGCAATTTGCAATTCTGCTTGTAAATCTTGTATATTGCAACACTGGAAATCAAGATCCTGGGGGTGGAGAGGAGCATGTACCATTTGTTTGACTCTAAGGATAAACTGCTACAGACATTGACATTAACCTCAAACAAATGAAAACTTCCAGCTAGATGAAGCTTTTTAAAATTTTGTCTTGTGAGCACAATAGGTCTCTACCCTCCCATCTTCTGGAGAATGAGGAAAGTCCAGAAGTAAAAAACTCTATCCTCTGAATTTTGGAGACATTTCTACTGCCTTGAAGCTCACTTCTGAAAAGAGCATCTCTGTAAGATAAGTAAGAGACTGGGACCTGCTGGCATAGACAAATTGTGCTTCCCAGGACAACACAGTGGGGGTGGTACCCAGAAACCATACAGTTTCCAAATGGAGAGGTGCAAGGGAAAGATTTATGGGACTTGGTATTCAAATGCGAATAAAATTCAGTAAAATTCAATGCAGAGCTCTCTCCTTTTGATGAAGAGAGCATTTCTTTTATGAAATTTCTCAGCTGTTTCCCAAATGATTCAGACAATAAGTACTAGGAGCAGAAAGATTGCAGAGGCCATTGTTTATACTGGTTTTATTTAGAAGCAAATCATCATTAGGCTACTTCTTATCTAACTTCAGCCATTGAAAACTTCAGCTTCTCATCTAAGTCTGTCATCTAGGATCCCAGTCACTGTCTAGAGGTACTTATATTCCTCCGCTTACTAGAGAAGGCCCTGTGACATTACACCACCACAGTAAGATGATACAGGTATATAAGAGCAGTGGGGTCACCTGCTTGCAGTTTGTCATAGGAAGCTTGGATAATTTTGGAGGAATGTGGACAATTTAAAGAATCAGGATGTAGATCCCCATCATGTGGAGCTGCCTGGAGTCCAACAGGGAATTTCTGTGCATAGGAGCCAATTGCTGAGAGTAAAGTTGCTGGGGAAAGAAGCTGAAGTCTCAAGCCACATTTCTGTTGGTTTGTGTAAGGGTTTAGAGGACAGTGGGTCTGCCTGCATGGCTTGTGCTGGCACAGAGACTAAAAGGGCTAACTTTGTTCAAAGCTGAGTACAACTAGAGACTTCTGGTGATACCAGAATACTGTCTCAGCAATTAAGAGGTCCATTTAAGGACCAAGGAAACAGTAGATCTTCGGCTAACTGGGCAGTCTCCACTACCAAAGCCAAACCTGCAGAACGTTGGGATGAGGCATCTCAGCAGCAAGGGGCATCAATGGTGGGGTCAGGACATCTCTGCCTTGCTCCATATATGGCTCATGGAGTTGTGTTCAGTACCAGCAGCACCATTTAGAGGAGTCAAACCACCTTTATCTGGAGAAATTCAGAGGATTTATGGACTCTATACTGTAAAGAGCATGGGAAGAAAGAACTCTCTCCTTTTTGCCTTTGAGGTTTACACTCTTTTTTCTCCTATCCTAGAATTTTTGTCAGAGCAGAGAAGGATTTTCACCATCAAAACATTAGACAGCTGTGTAGGAGAGAGAAGTATTTTTCAAAAAAAAAAAAAAAGGAAGCTCAGATGTTTCTGCCCAGGGCAATTCAGGATCAAAAGAAGGACACATTGATTTCTCAAATAAAAGCATTTTCAAATGAGAGTCCCTTACTCTGGAGTTTTTTTAGAAAATGATTTGCAGATGGCACATCTCTCCGTCGTGTGACTTCTCCTTCCAGCTGCAGTGAGTATTTAGCAGTTCTGCAGTTTAGAGGCATTGCAGCCTGAAGATTTATGTTCCGACTTAGTAAATGAATGTATTACGGTGAGTACCTCCTAGGTAAACAACAGCAGTTTCCTTATGAAACGATCAAAGGAAATGCTAACAAAACCCTGCCATGGCACAATACAAAGTACCCGTTTATCAACTATCTGCAATTATTTACACAAGAAGGTCCCACAGAGCCCAAGGAGGCACAGGGTGCCAGCTGTGTTGCATGGCTGCATGTACCTGGAGCTGAGGGGCAGCGAGAGGAGCCCAAGCTCTGTGTTGCCCAGACACAAACCTACATGAACAGTATTGGTGCTGTTCTGGGGATGCTTCTTAATGAAAATGTCCATTTCAAGTGCACTAGTCCATGCAGATCAATAGCAAAACACATGGATTTGGCAAAACATTCAAAGAAGCACACCTTTCACAAGTACAGGCAAAGTCTTTACGTCCTAACTACAGCTTCCAGATGTATCTCAGAGCATGTAGAAATTATTACTGGGATGAAAATCATATTTCTTTACTGGGCTCTATGTCCTGTCTTTGTCAGCTGTGTTCTCACCATGATTTATGTATATAACTTTTGCTCGGTTTAACGAGTGAAAAGCTATGCATGTGAAAGATGAGATACATAATTCTTGAGGCTAACCATGACCAAATCCTGTCAAGTGTAAAACTAAGTTTGTTTTAATAAGAGTTGTTTAATGATAATAAATTGTCTCAAAGCTGTATCTTTCTTTGCCTTAACAACCATCTTATGAAAAGATGCTCTATAATTTTTATTACTTGTAGATGCATATTAAATGAAGACCAATAAGACACACAGATATACACATGCAGTCATTGCAGCAGTTCAGTAAATGGCAGTATGGCGTAAGGAGACATTTAACAGCAATGAGTTATTGATGACATGTCTTGAAATGTGCCTCATCATGTTTTGGGGTGCTGGTTCAGTACTAACACAGCAGGAGGGGGGCTGCCTGCTGAACCAGCAGCAATGCCTTCTTCTCTGCATAGAAGCTTGGGGTGTCACTCTGGGTCTTCCCTCCAAATGCTAACTCAGCTTTCTATTGTGTGTTTCTGTGAAACAAGGTCACAGTCTTGAGGACAGCATGACATTCGTTTGTATGCATTTCAGACTGCTCCAGCAAGAATATATGCCAGTGCTTTTGGGAAAGGATGTGTTTTTCATTTCATTGTGAAGACCCTTATCAATGTGCTAGCATGTGTGGAGTCTCAGGGGACAGTTTGGCAGGAGAATTATATAGAAAAAATTATACTACAGCCTCTTGAGAAGGGAAATCTATTACAGATGGGTTAAGTAGAAATAGCTGAACAGTATGTCACTAAATGATTAAAAATCCTTAGCAATACCATCTCAGTGCACAGAAGTAGTAAGAACCCAATTCAAAGCCCAGTGTAGTTAGGAGAAAGATGGTCACTGAGTTTGTGGATTCTGAATCAGGACCACTTTTGGAATGAAAGAGGGCTTGTAGCTGGATAAGCCAGAAAAAAATGTGTTGGCAGAAAATTCTTTTCACCACCAGTAATGAATTTGTTGACAGATATTATGTAGAATGGGATATGGACATTGCCTGTACATGAATGATTTAACCAAAAATTACAACATACACCCTTTCAGAGGACTATATGAAGAAAATAAACACCTACAGTGAGAACAAAAGCATCTCTGAGCTCCACAATTCATCATATTTCAAAGGAGACTTATACTAAGAAAATTTACTGCTGAAAATTTCATGGCTATGTTCTCATAGATTTAGTCTTAACCAAGAATAACATAAACCCTGTTGTATCTAGAAAAACAGCTTTAAGTAGCAAAGCAAAATAATTATCAGGCAGTTTCTCCACCACATAAGGCAGTTGCAAAGATTTATAGACTCATTCTGCATGCTGGATTTCTTTTTTATTTAAACTACAGCTACCAATGAGAGGGAAGTGTTTCAGCAAAAGACAAAGTAATTTGAGATTATATTTGGAAAAAAAAACAACCACAAACGATTTGTCCTTAACAGAAAGAAGTACCTTTGAAAAATGACCTGGGGGTTGTAACTATGCACAATTGTTCTTATAGGAGCCAGCAGTTGGAAGGCAGCCGGCCTAACCTGTTTCTCCTGAATGCAAATTCTTCACTGAGGGGTTGTACAATGTCCGTGCTGGAAGGGGGTGGGCAGCAACCAAGCAGGTAGCTGGCTTGGCCTTCTGAGGGAACAGGAGTCTGGCAGCAGTGTCGGCAAAGTTAAAACCCCTGACTGGTCAAACGTCCCTTTCTTAGCCAAGGCAGGGAGTAAAGTGCAGAGATCGGGAAAGCCAGAAGTTGTAGCTGCAGTGGTGAAGTAACTCTACAGCGGAGGGGAAGTGGGTTGGTCTCATTTTACTGTTGTCCAATTCTGCTGGGTTCGCTATTTCTATGAACAAAATGCAGTGGAGGGACAGGAAAAAACAAGACAATATATCACTTTTTTGCTTCTTTTGTTTCACTGTTTCATCTTTCCTTATTTACCATGTAAAGTGTAGAAGAGTGGTCCTTTTTGCTCAATTTTTCAAATTTAGTTAACCCATCTTCTGTTACATCTGACCTGGTTTCAGAAGAGTTTGTTCTTCCAGTCATACTCTGTTCAGATAGACTTGAGCTTATGTGTGATATCTTACACTCCAATCTTATAGTCCCAGTTTTTGCTTCTATATAGTGAGCTTGGAGAGTCAGTCCTGAAATTCAGTAGTCTCTGAACCTGCTGTGATCTCTGTGTGAATCAGTGGTCGTTCTCCAATAAAGGTATGTTTGTTTATTATTATGAATGCAAACACTACAATTCAGGGACACTGTGTTTCGAAACTTATAGTCTCTAGGGACGTTCAGTTTACCATAATAAATAAGATCTTTTTCAGTCATACATGCCTAACAATGTTGAAATTAATTTTAGCCACTTGCTGTTTCCATAAATCTACAGTTTAAATTCAAAATTGTGGGTTCTGTCCCAGCAGTTTTGATGAAAATTGATAAATATTTTATTTCTAGAGTTGAAATAAAACTTGCTACAATAGCATTCTGTACTGTAACTTCGTAGTTGATCATCATCACTCTTGCTCAGAGCTAAGTTAGACATTCTCAGCCTGTATTTGTGATCAAGGATGCTTCAGGATAATGTATATAAATTGAGTTTTATTGATCATTGAACATATGGCACTTAAGTATGTGGACACATAAGCATGAACATACGCTTTGCAAGTTTGCATTTTTTGATGCTCATAAAATTATAATTTATAAGCAAGTACACTCTGTTATGTTTTCTTTATCACCTTCATAAAGATAAAGTAATGTAAGCAGGGCTTGGATTACAAGACCATTACAAGATTGCAAAGAGTTAGGAATTTATGATTTATGGAAGAAAAATTTCATTATTTTTCCCTTACATCTGACACCATTTTGTTACATTTTGCCTGCTGAAGTAGATGTGTCAAACTGTGATTGTGGCAAACAAAACCAGAAGTGCTCTAAAATACTGTTTTCTTACATCTCATCCATTGTCAAAGGTGCTGAGCAAATGGCTTTTTCCAACTTTCTATTCACACATTTTTGACCCATCCTTTCCAACACTGACTAATGGAGAACACACGCCTATGCTGGTCCAGACCCTTTTTATAGAATGTGCACTTCACATGCAACTGTCGCTGATACTCAAACCCTTTCTTGTGAGTACAGCTTGAGCAAGGAGTTGGGAGGGAGGAAAGGATAACACTGGAGAGAAATAAAATAAGAGGGTGTTCATCCCTTACAGGTGTGGATACAAGAAATGTCTCTGGACATGAGGTGGGTGCTGGGAAATTACGTTCTTACGTGAAAATGTGGGTCATAGGAAAGGAAAGCAACTCAGAATAAAGAGCCTTTGTCTCATTTCCTGGAGTTATCAAGCCTCTTTCATGTCGCCTAACCTGATAAAATTCTCTCTTTATTTCCAAAGTTATATGTGAGCTAAACCAAACACACCAGTAGCATGTCCAGGCATGGAAGCAGTAATGTTGGCCCCTCTGAATTTACAGACCTGCTCCTCTGCTGGCATAGGTCTGACCAGCTCCAGGCTTGAGCAAGAGGACTCCTGAAACAGGCGATAAACACGGGGTTTGCTAGGTAACCGTTACCTAGAGAGTCAAAGAGTACTGGGAGATGTGACTGCAAAGGCTGTGGGAGTATCACCATTTCACAGGGGTCTGGGTTATCTGAAGAAAAAACAGAGATATTCCAGACAGATTTTGTAAGAAATGGTGGCCTATAACAAATAACACACTTAACTAGCTAAACCAGATTTTAAAACACTTGGGTAAGATGATCTTTCAGAGATAACAATTAAAAATCCTCCATCCTTGATTTTTAGGATGTAAAATAACTGTGAAAACTTCCTACATGCTGTTGCCCATGTGTTTAAGGAGAAATTCACTCTTTAAGATCCATCATGACAATGTTGATAAACTACCCAGGGTAATTCTTCCTCACACCTTCTCTTTCCTGCTCTTATGTGTCCATTGACTAATCACTATTGCTTGGGAACCAAATGCTGCAGTTTTAAATACTATAGACCAAGATAAAGAGGTTAAACACAGCACCTTCAACTCCTGCACAGTCAAATCCTACACCAACGTAAGGGAGTGTGTCACTGAACGGTCTCACTAGAGGGCAGCCGATAAAACCTCTAGTAATAAATTTTCAAAAGCTCAATGTCTTTTTCTTTTTCTTTTTTTTTTTTGCTGTGCAGTGTGATGGGATATAAAATTTCACCCCTGGAATTGCTGCCAGCAACTTTCTCTGGCGCTTTGTGTTTGCTTTTCCCATGTAGAGCTGTAAAGATCCACTCACTGCTTTAGCTCCTTGGGATTATGTAGGTCTGATGGAGCTGGAAAATCTTTATGAGGCTTTGCAAAAACATGAATGTGAGACAACACTTTATGCTGAACAGGATAATTGTTACTTTCCTACCCTTGCTTCTTTTCCTTTAATCCCTAAAGGAAACATCACAACTTACAGCAAAATACGCATGGTGTGACATGTAGTGCAATATGAGTTATTTGCCCTAAACAATACCTACTTCTTAAGTAGGCATTGAGGTTCAAATGTACCACGGTTTTGGGTTTTTCTGTTTTGGTTTGTTTTTTATGTAGACCTTGTAATAAATTGCAATCTTAAGTGCTTCAAGGTTGTCTCACCTCTGGTTTCATAAATGCTTCGTAGTACCTGTCCTATCCTGTAACACCAAAAAAGAAGTATGCTATATGCTTTCCAGAGAAACAAAAGAAAAAGATTCCAGCAGCTTCCAATATAAATACGTTCTCTGAATTCCATACATTCACCATGTAGTTTTATTAGGCTAAAAATTTGCTTGCAGCATTTTTTGTGGTTCTGGGCTGAGATACATTTTCTAACCCTACAGAAGTGTCTATACTCATTTGATCATCTATCACACTGTTATGCCAAAAAAAAAAATTATAATTAAGCATGCATTTTCTCCACTCTTCATGTACCAATAACAATGTCTATCAAAACTAGTCCTCTAAAACATAAACTGTTTCAGAAATAAATACCACTTGATGTTTATAAAGTGCATTCCTTTGGCTGCGGCTGCTAAACCCTCTGCTTGATGCAGGAATTCATGTTTTAAGCAATTCTGACTTCCTCTATGACAACTAAATGTATCAGGGCCTACTGTAATGTCCTAAATCCAGTCCTGTTTTATGTCATATATTCAAAACTCTCATTTTCTTCAAAGGCAAAGATGGACAAAAAACACTAAGCTGGAATCTGATAGTTAAAGGTTCATCAGAAAAACCTAGTTTATGGAAACAAATTTGTTGTAGAAGTTTCCGTTTCACATCAACACAGAAAACAGTATTTGTGTTTCAGTACCAATTAATATAGCTGAGTGAGCAATTAAGCACAAATTTTCTCCTTTTGGTATTAGCATAACAGCTGCACTTAGTTTGCAATTTCACTAGATTTATTCATTATCCAAACATAGTTAACATTTTTTGTTCATGAGGGTAGTAACTTGAGTCTTTTTTTCTTAATCAATTAAGAATGCTTGGTCCTTTTTGTGTGTGTGTGTGTGTGTGTGTGCTGCACACATAATTCCTACTAAATTGATTTTGCCTGTGATTACAAGGGCTCTGCTCCCTGGTTGGGTGATCCTATCTCATCCATCAGGAGAACAGCCTGAAGATACTATCAAAACAGTAATTTCTTGAGCAGAAACAAATAATACATGATCAGAGATTTCATAAAATGTTACATTGTTTTCCTCCTTCTCTGCACCCCACAGACTTTTCTCAAACCACCCCTCTTAGACCAGGAAATGTTAATATATATTGACTGGGAGAGGAGTTTAGTTCAATTCTTACTCATTGCATTCACACAAAATAATTAAATGCACATGCAGAATCTGGTTTTAAGGGGTACAGCCAGGCCCTTATCTGATTCACCTGAAGGTCTCCTTGATAGGGAATTGGCAATGAATTTCACAAGCCAAGTTACTGCCTTGCCTGGAGCAGTTTCCACCCTGAGGCAAGACTGAGTCAGAGGCAGAGTTAAGATTGTTCATGAAATACATACTGCAATATTTTTGGTGTGTGCATTTAAAATATCCTGAAAAGCTGAGGTCAATAACTTGCTGATTTTTAAATATATTTGTAAGTATTTAAATTTTTATTAGCTGTAGTACTCATTTGGTATGTGGGAAAATCTATAATATATTTACAAAAAGCAGAGGGGACTGCTGCTTTGCCTTTAATTGCTTTTGTTCTTAGAAGGTCCAGGCTAATGCAGAGCCTACCAAGGTCTCTACCATCTCCCCAGCTGTGGCTGCAGCAGTAGCTGAGGGGATATAACTAAGGAGGTTTAAAACTCCGCAGTCTGCTTGGCTCCATCCCTCAGCTGCCCAGTTGTGTGGAGCTTATGACTTGCTTCCAGGACCAGCTGCAATAATTCAATGTGTGTAACAAATTCAGGATTTTTTTCCAATTATTGTTGCTGTAGTAATATCACACTGTGGGACTGTAGCAATTACAGTTCTCTTTAGTCGTGCCCAGTCCCTCCTTCTCTCCTTCTCTTGACCTCGCCTTGCTAAGGTGTCAAGGTTTAATGCTGGGCTGGCAATTAAACAAATGACAGATGCTCTCTATTACCCCTCTCACTTCCCAGAAAGGGAAATAAGAGAACGAGAATAAGGGAGAGAGACTTACAGGTTGGAAACTAAACTACACAGCTTTAATGAAACAGTAATGATGAAAATAATGAAATATCTACAAATATCTACAAAACCAATATTGTGTTGCCTCCCCAGTAGCACTCACATCACCCCAGAGGCTGCAGGTCAGGCCCTGGGAAAGTCCTGGACTGCGCTCCTGGAGTCAGTGGCAGACGGGAGCTGGAGGCAGGGACACACAGAGTCAGGAATACATGGATTGGGATCAAGGGCAGAAGAACAGATGGAGTCCTCTCAGGACACTGGCCATGCACAAAGAGAGCTTGACCTTCATGATCCCTCAGCTTTATACTGAGTTTGATGTGTATGGGATGGAATACTTTGGTTGGTCAATTTTGGTCACCTGTCCAGTCCACTCCTCCCCACAGGACAGTTGCAGGTGTGACCCCTTTGCTCCCTTTTGTTTCCAGCACAGAAGAAGTTCAGCAGACCCAAGCAATGGCCCTGGTTCTGCGTACCATTCTCCAGCCAGAACTATAAACATTGAGCGTCATCAGTCCTAGAAGCAGACACTGACTGAAAACCATGCTGTTAATGTCAGCAAGTGCAGTTACTTAGAAGAGACTTAACTGAAAAGTAAAAGTACTAAAAGCAAATGTGTTCTATTCTAGCTCAAACCAGGACATAAGGCATGAGAACCCTATGAGGAATGGCACCCCATGCCAAAGGAATCCTACCTGCTGTCTGAGGGCCTCTTTCACACAGCTGGGACAAAGAATTTCTGCATGGCCTACAGATCAAAACAGTCTGACCTGTTTCCCTCATGTAGGAAAAATGGTTTAGCATAAACAGACCACAGCTCAAGCTAAAATTTCCATGTGCATTCAGCCTGTTCATGTGCTTAATTTCCACCAGAAAGATAAGGTCCCTTCCAAGTTCAGGGCGATGCTCAGGCTTAGGCTCAACTTTGTAGGACCTCAGGGCTGACTCCACCTATCTCCTTGTGGCCGTGGAACAGAGCCTCCCTGTGCCAGGCCCCTCAGTGACCCTGATTTTGGGTGTGAACACTTCTGCCACATGCAGATTCAGACCTGGACTTCCACATGACTTGCTGCCAGGGAAGAGTTTCTCCATGCATGCTCCCTTACACCAAGTCAGTGACCAGAATTAAAAATAAAACACAGTAGCCTTGACTACACAGCTCCACATCTGGAAATATTGACACACATCCTCAGAAGAGGGTTCTTACTTACTTGGCTGGAGCGTGAGGTGACACTACCTCCCAGCTTGACAGCAGGAGAAGGAATGTCTCTCCCCTGAGCAGGTTTCATTAACTCAAAACACACGCTTCCATTTATTTAAACCATATGGATGTGTTTCATATTTTTATTACGTTTCATATGAGTGAGGCCACTGTAAATGCTTGCTATGTGCCTTTGCATATTTTAGTTTCCTGAAGCAATTTTCTCTTATGTTTCTGTTAAGTACAAGCTCCACAAAACGCGGTATTAATTAGAGACGTGGGCTGCCTTATGCAGTACGATGTGTTCCCTCTGCACACTCACTTAAATGTCTGTTGTGAAACAGTCATACATATAGTGGTATCTTATCTATAAACTGTCTGAAATATCAGACTTTATAATTAAACATTGATTAAAACTTAAATTCTGCAAAGAAAATGCTCAGTTTTGGGAACAGTATTTTTCATATCCAATAGGTGCCTCATAACATGGTGAAGACCTGTTCATTTCATTGGGAACACTCATGTGCTTTCAGTTAAGCTTGCACTGCAGTAATTTGCTATGTCACAGTAACAAATACCTTCTCATAGCACTGAAATAGGCAGTAAAAAATCCCACTGACTCGGGGCCACTTCATCTTCATATCTATGAAATAGCCTGCTGTCTCCTACTAACCACAGTGACAACTGGATTGACACTCCCAACTCACTGGTGCAGAAACCTTTGAATCCCTAAAAAAGCCCACATATTTCAAGCCAAGTTCACCTTCACATTGGCTTTCGACAAGTAATATGCAGATGAAAGGGTATGCAATTTGTTATTAGTTCATTTATTAAAATTTTTCAAGCCATTGTCTTCAATAGTGGTCTATATTACTTTCCAAATATCTATGCTCATCTGCACTGGGAAAATGATGACAGAGTGAGAACACAGAATATAGTCATAAGAAGAGTAGTAATCAAATTCAGAGACGTGATGTTACTTTCGGGGGTGCCTTAAACTTTTCCTTTTTGCTGGTCTGCCACGAATATCCACTTATAATTAAAATAGATAATAGGTCAGTGGTTAATAATCTCATTAGCCAGTAATTCTTGAGCAGACAGTAGGGAAAGATGTAAACTGATGAAGAATCAAGTAGGGGAAGGACTCAAGGCAGTGCAGTTCAGACTTTTCATTGCCTCTCACCATACTGAGTAATCTCCTCCGTTTCAAAGTGACTGCTCTGATTGGATTGATTTTTCCTCTGCCAGAATTGATGATACAAGGTTCAAAGAAGTAAAGAATCTGGCCCGAGAGACTTTTAAAAGCCTGCCAGACTGAAGCAATATTGCAATCATACTGTGCCCCTTGACTACATCTTCACAGACCACTTAATTATACCCTGACATGAGTAGAGCTGCTATCATAAATGCTGTCTGTAACAAAATAAATGTTTATCACTGCTGCACATTTTAAAGCAATCCCAGATTATTGTTCATTTAACATTAGATTGTTGTCACTAGGTTACGGTGTTGTGAGTGTCTCTGATGCAGCACAGCAAACTAAATCTATGGAGATATTTCTCTCTAGTGCCCTGGTACCAAGTGTGGAGGTTCCCAGGATGTTCAGTGGAGAGAGGAGGTGAAACAGTGCATTTAAGATAGGTTCCTACCCTCATTCATCTTGGCAAACCCTCTGTCTATCAAACTGAAACTAGCTTTTTAACACTAGTGCCCACACTGGGTGAGGAAGGTCCCCTGTGCACCCATCCTGAACAGCTCACAGCCCAAAAGTGAGAGTGGGCATGGGTAGAGTTGAACAGCATCAAACTGGGATCTGGCTGCTACCAAGGTGGATTTCCAACTACAAAAACAGATCCGGACACTGTGTCTTTGTGATGCTCATCTCCACCAGCCAGCCCAGTTATCACTGTCAAATCCGAGTTACAAAGGCTATGTCCAGGTCTTGTCACATCTTGCTCTTTTCCCTACTCTCACCTCCTGCTCACATTTCCTTCAGCCCCAGCTAGGGAAGGACCAGGAGAAACAGCCATGGAAAAGGCTGGGGTGCTGGTTTTTGAGGGGTTCACAAGGTTTGAGCAACACTGTCCTGTCTGCTACCTCTGTGCACCCCTGTGCCAGCTGCTTCCCTCACCCATCACTCATAGGATCTTCCTCCAAGGGACCCTCTCGGCCTTGGTGGCCTCACATCAGTGATGGCCGTGCTGAGTGGGATGGCTGGCCAGGAGCTGGGTCATGCCTCTTGCCGTGGTGCTACAGAGCTCCACCGCATGCCACAGGGAACAGCTTGATGAGAAGGGAAGTGTCAGCAACTATAAAAATGGAGCATGGATGACACGCTCTGGTTTCACTGTTTCGAGATAGGCAAGCCATCTGTAGGTGTGTCCTCTCTAGAGAGGATGTACCCATCTCATTTCCTGCTCCTGTGCCCCAGTTGCAGAGATGGTGAGTTCATCCCTAATGAAAATCTGTGGTGCAGCAGAGATTGTGCCCAAATCCTCCAGGCTGCCCTGGAAATCTCATCATTTTAAGCAAGTCTGCTCATCACCAGATCGAGGTGCCAACCTAGAGGACAGTGACTGCAATGAGGTGACACATTTACACAGCAGTGACTGAACATCCCATTACAGTTTGTATCCTGGATCAGTCAAAGCTTAGGGGTGACTGTGGACTGCAGGAATGAAACGGAGAAGTTGGATGCCTTGTTCAAGGTCTTTTTGCCCCACACAAGATGTGTGGCAGCAGACCTAGGCAGGGTATTCCCACCAGCAGCCTTTTACAGTGCAGTTTTCTACTCAAGCAGATGGCTTACCCAGTTCTCTGCTACCTGTAAACACCTGGTTTTGTGAGGGAAAACTCTGGTAAAGTCAGGGGAGTTATCCTATGGTTACAAGAGGGTAACACAACAGGACCAGTGTTTGGTGTTACGACCCTTGTAAGCTATTTTTACCTGGTAGGACTTTGGTCACTATAAGATACATTAAGTCAGAGCCAGAAAAATAGGTGGACTTGGGTGCTGGGTATTACCTTGCGCTTCTCTTTTCTTATCGTAAAGAAATAGCTTGTGGCTTTGCCAAGAAACCAGTGCCCTTTAGGCAGTTCTCACCTCCTTCAGAAAAGTAGACAAACCAGCTTTGAGTGAAGCCAGGTATGCAATGTAGCCCACAGTCATTGAAGCTAGAAGTAAGAGGCTTCAATGTTTTTTTGTTCCTCTGCCATACAGGAAACAAAGCTTTGAATACCTATACTTCACCCAAGTGTTTCAGGGTTATTTTTGTCTCCAGAGTTAGACCCTGAGATAAGAAGGCAACTGATTTACATGCTCTGAAGCACGTAACTGTATTTTAATGATTGATTAAAACCTATGAGGACTCTAGTGACAACAACACTAAATAATGCAACAATTCACAAAACATTTAAAATGGTCCTGATTTTCAGGATGGGTGGTAAAAGAGTGCACCAATAACTTTTAACGTGTTCAAGGTAGATACCTGGAAGTGAGATAGCAGAAGGCACAAGTTGGACTGATAATACAGAAAGCAGAGAAACGTATATTTAAGAATCGTTTCGTTTTTCAGGGATGATTGTAATAAAGGAACTGAAAACGGAACAAATTTTTTTTTTTGCAAGTCATCTCTCCTAGGGTTTCCCCACCTGCTGTACAGCATTTAAGAGACTTATTTTTGGAACAGACAGATTTTTCAAGGTTCTGCTTTGTATGTTTCACTTGCAAAGCAATCTAAAGAAAGTCACTATCTGGAAGACAAAAACTTCTTGGTGCTGGATGCAGGAGACTTCAATGTTGCATTAGCAGCATTGCTATAAATCAGACAGCTGAAGGTTTTATAAGAGCCTGGATGGTCACTTCTGTTTTGCTCTTGCCCTTTTAGAGTCTAATGATACTTTGGATTTTGCATGCAATTTGTTTGCTGTTTTCTAGTGTGTTGCAAACAAGAGTGGTAGGTCCAGTGGGGACCCTGCGGCTGCCTCTCGCTCCTGCGTACACATCACGTATGGCCTCTCTAACCCTCCCTGGAATGACATCGGTGCTAACACTACTGTGTTCTGCTCTAAACCATAAGCAACACTTCGAAATTAATCTAAAATCTGCCTCTCTCCTTCTCTTTTTAAACTATTTTAGCCACGCTGTTTCCTTCCAACTTAATTTCTTGATTTCAATCATCTGTTACTTGAAGAAATAATTCCCCTTGAGGAAGAAACATAGTCATGTTTCACTCTCTGGTCTCTCACATTCAGTAGTGTTTTCCAGCTATTTCTAGCAAAAGATTGCAGTATCCTGGCAGGATCCATAGCAGCTGTAAAAACCAAGGGGTTGTCTTTTCTCAAAGCCACACGGATGCTAAGAAAATGTAGGGGCACAGGAAAGATTTCCAATATGCTAGATAGACCAAGGATGATAGACCAAGGACAATAGACCGAGGTATGATAGACCAAGACGTTACATGTCCCAGGCCTAAAAAGTGTTTTCTGCTAGGGATAGCAGCATGCCTCTTTCCCCTCCATGTCTGTGACTGTGTTGGCATGCCTGGCATTCTGCAGAGTCTGAATCTGCAATCAAGGGATTTGTTTCGGGTTAGAAGTGAATAAAAAAAGCTTCCAAGGATACAGTCTACCTGAGAGTCTTCCGAGTCTGTGTGATCAAGACAGGTTGAACAGGGCTGGTGCTAAGTGGTAAAAATAATTAGATCCAAAATCAATATCCAGCATTGCCATTGGACGTAGAATTTCTATGAACTGGTGGAAGATCCCCCATGCATGGGGGTGACAGTATCTGACTTGATCTCAGAAAGGTGGAATAGGCTGGGAAGCTGTAAACTGTTGAACCTGTAACTACCACAGTATCAGAGTTCAGTGACGTACAGACTGCCATTTCTGCAGCTGAAAGAAATACAAATGAGCTACTGCTATTGCTGAGCTGTCACTGCTATTCCTTCCCAGGCAAATGTGGCTTTGTAAAAATGGTAGCTGTGTTAAGAACAAAGGAAAACTTAGGGAACTAGGAAAAATAGAATGATATGATGAGAAAAAAAATAAAGCAAAAAGGTAGCAGCTTTAGCAAAATCATTACAGTACCTTAGCAACTAAATGTGAAAGAATAAGGTGAACCACAGCAGAGTGGTTTTTTGTTTATCTTGCACCTACATACATATTTATGAGTGTACAAACTGAGTACCAAAGAAACCTAAAACATTCCCATTCTGAGCTGAGAGAGTTTTACATCCATCTTGCCTGGGTCTGGATAACTCCAAAGGTTTAGGGGTAAAATTTAGCAAGAGCAGAATCTGAGCACAATGCTGTGACATGTAGCATGTACAAAGCTAGTGATACACACAGATCACATGTGGTTAGATTCCAGAGTGAAAAAGACAAAACAAAAATAGGATATGAAAAAAGGTAGAAACTGGTGAAAAGTGGAAATAAATGAGGCTCAAGGAGTAATGTCCAGTAAGAAATGCTTTCAAGAAAACTGTGAACTCGTTGTGGACAATTTACAAACAAAGAAGGTGAAAGCATTTGGATAAATTATTAATTATCCACCAAGCTCTAATTAGAACTTGCCCACATTTGTGTGCAAGGGTTGAGGGGAGCTTTTTGAGCCTACGTAAGCAGTTTCAATCTGCCACCCAAAATGCTGTAGAGGACTGTCAGAGCAAAAACATGGCACCTCAAGACTAGTCTCAAACCAGAGCTTTCTTAGGATATTTATCTCAACAAATAGTTTTGAGGATATCCCAAAAAATGCCGAAAAACGTGCAGATGAGGCTTCTTCCCATAACAAAGGAATATGGTATTCTATAGATTGGATTGCTAAATGCAGTTATGTATTTCTTGGTGATTGATTATGTCATTAAAATAGTTTTCTAGATGTACACCTAAATAAAATAAAATAAAATAAAATAAAATAAAATAAAATAAAATAAAATAAAATCACATAAAATCACACAATTCTTGAAGTTCTTCAGAGCCTGCCAGGAGAACTGGATGCATTCAAAAAGCACTGATTCAGTAGTGGCACATAAAATCTATCTGCCCAGGGACTCCATAAGACAAATCTATCATTCAAGTCCAGCATTTTGAAGACCATATTCCAAAAGCTATTGCTAGACTAATATTTAATTGATAATCTTATCTGGCAGCAGAGTTATAACAGACTCTCTAGGCAGACTTTGAGACAAGCTATTATCATGAGATTTGGTCCCCTGTTCTGTTGATGTCTGGACTTTCTTGCACAGAGAGGGGTTGTCTTTGAGACCATGAATCTGATACTTCTCACTATTAGATCTGCACATGGAGAACCACATGCACAAATGTTCCAAAAAGAGGTGTTAAATATTTGCATTTACTTGATTGGTATATGCAAATGAAGTAGCAGTGATCAGACTCTTATTTGCTCTCAAAAACATGGCCATAATTCCTATAGAAAACCAAACCAAACAAAAAAAGATTCTAGACAAAAAAAACAGGATTTGGAGACTTATGTCTCACCTTTCTGCCATGCTTCTATCATGATTATTGTGAGGAATATGGTTATGCTGCCAGATGATACAGAAGTAAAGCATATTAAATGTTGGTGGTACTTGTGAATAATGACAAGCCAACCAAAACACAGTGTGTACAGGTACAGCAGTTCTGACCCATGGTGGAGCAGGACAGAGAAGTCCTTGCTTGAGATTCAGACCCGAACTTCACCCCATCATAAGGAGGTATATGGTGGTGGAACTTGAGAGCCAAGATGGCTGGGCCTGATGATGGCAATGTTATTCTTGTGTTTTAACTGTCTTAGTTATTAAGCTCAAAAGAGCATTTGAACTTGACCAGTTTCAGATCATAAGGCTGCAGGTGAAAAGAAATTATTTATGGCAGTAGCAAAGAAAATATCAATGATGAGCCTCCTCCAGAAGTGACATGACACTTTGAGAAGCTTTGGAAAGAGACTTTCAACCTATGACCTGTGCAGTCAGGTTTAAAATAATTTAATATTAAAATTAAAATATTGTTTTACCAGGACAAAGATTTCAGCCATGAGAATCTCTGTACTTACAGAGCCGTGCCATGGTACCAGGAGAGTTAACGAAATAGAAATTCTTCATGTAAACAAGGCAGAGAAGCCCCATTTTCCCTCAAATCCAGTTGTGTGCATTCAGGCCTTACATTAAGAATAATCTATATACCTGCTTAACCTCAGGAATGAGCACTCCTCAAAATCTGTGTACTAAGGCTTTGTCTCCTTTGTCATGCAAGTGATCTACCCCTGCCTTTTACTGTACAAGACATGAAAAGATGATGCTATATTATTTTAGTCTCCTTGCATACCCATGTTTGTATAGTGATTATCTTTGCAGCTAATAAATGCACTTATTTTAGGGTTCTTGAACAGAAAACCAAAGTCATCTGATATCTGCATCTTTCTGATACAATCAGATATGAAAGGTTTTCTTTAAGTTACTGAAGGAGAAAGTTTTTACCTTCTTGCCTTCTATATTAGTGGTTTTTGAGTAATTAATTCCCCTCTGGGGAAAAGAAGCAGAGCATTTTCCTCTACATGCTGATCACTTCTGAAGCAAGCCACAAGATCTGATGGACCAAAACTCCTTTTAGGTCTGTCTGACGAGGGCTGATCCCTTAAATTAATTAATTCCTAGTAACAAATAGCAGACCCTTAGGCACAACATTTATTGGAATTAAACAATGTTTTATTTTGCTTTGTGAAGGAAGTGCAGAAACCACCTATGAAGAAAAGCCTAAGACATTAATAGAAGATTTTGAAAGGTATGCATAATTTAAGGATTACAGTAATTGACATGCCTCCTATTCTTAGATTTCTTTCAAGTCAGGGGTGTGTTTAGTAGATTTGGCTCTTAAATGATAATACATGTGAATTAGCTATTCATTCCTGTATCTAGATCTTTGCAAATCATGGAAAGCAATCTTCTTCCATTTCCTAATTGCTGAGTTTGAGGGGGTTTTTTTGCTTCTGGAGATTACAGTGTTTGATTTTAAGTGGTGGTTTCAGTTTGCCTATCCAACAGCAAAATTACATCATAAATTTCAGAATAGAATTTGAAAACATTTTCTTCTTGGCTTGTATTCTGCTAGTTCTGCATGCCTGGAGATGAAAACATCCCTTCATAAAGGCGTAGGAAGCAAGATCGCTGCCCCAAGAAGAAGATAATTTAATCCAAATATAGAGGGTAAGAACAAAAAGATCAGGTGGAGAGGTGGTTGCAGATAGTGCCAGAGGGCACACCAAGTGAAGTCTAAGTGGAAAGAATACATCTGAAGAGAATTTTGAAAGCAAAGAATAAATTATCCTAATGAAGGGGTGGTTGATCTAAGTGCAAAATGTTGCTTGAGAATACGCAGGACTCAAAGAGAGGAGGAAAGACAAAGAGAGCATTAGGCAAGAATTAGGTGAGGGCTATGCCTCACCCCTGTTAAAAGAGGTTTGCTAATGTAATTTACACCAATAGAAAGCAAGTGGCATAAATATTTATTTCTTCATGAATACATTAGTTCAGAAAGTGGTAAAGGGGCAGTTTTATATATGTGTGTGTGTGCACATATCTACAGAATCTTTCAGTTAAAGACAGAAGATCACAGACAACAAGCAAACCTACTACAAGTGCTAATTTCCTGCACAGACCTGGTCAAAGTTGTGACAGAGGATAGTGGAGTGAATGGAAGACAGTTAAGACACCTTGTGCTAGATGAAAGATTTCCCTTCCATGCAGAAATGTAGGCAGCCAAAGAAGGAGGCAGCCCTGAAAAGACAGGACATTTATTTGAATTCAACATATAAAAGAAAAGGGAATCAAGGATGAGGTGAAGTACATGATCGTCAGAGGGGCAAGAGAGAAAGGAAGCAAGCTATGAACGCTGTGATCCAAACCCTTGGGTATATCAAGTTCGAACTGTTGTCAGATGAATATGGGCTCTGATGATTTAATTTACTCTGGAAAAATCTGATTCTGGATACTGCAGTTTCAGGTAAAAAAAAAAGAGATGCATACACTGAAAGAAAGCCATTAGCTCTTCCTTTTGAAAAAAGTGTGCCGATTTCAGCCCACTTTGTGTTTACAAAACAAATGTGCTAACTTTAATGATAGGACAAGGGGCAATGGTTGCAAACTGGAGCACAGGAGGTTCCATGTGAATATCAGTAAGAACTTTTTCACTGTGAGAGTGACAGAGCACTGGAACAGGCTGCCCAGAGAGGTTGTGGAGTCTCTTTCGCTGGAGACATTCAAAACCCGCCTGGATGCGTTCCTGTGTGATGTACTCTAGGTGACCCTGCTCTGGCAGGGGGGTTGGACTAGATGATCTTTCGAGGTCCCTTCGAACCCCTAGGATTCTGTGATTCTGTGATTCTGTGAATGCTGGGTGTGGTGCTTTGTTTAATATTTGGTGTGCTCTAATTACTCGCATTTATCCCTGCTCCTACAAAACTCACCTTTTTCAGCTTTCCTCTTGCTTTACCTCCTTTTCAGTAAAAATTACGTAAATTGCTTCACTTAGTTTCTGCTGATACTTAGAACAGTGCATTTTATCTGAAGAACAATAACTCACCAATAAATAACTAATAATAGTGGCTAATTTTGTAGCCAGTAATTTTGCAATAGATTGTATAGATTCGTATTACACTATTATCTACCAGTACTGATCAAGAACTGCAAGAGTCAGCACAGCTCAGGAATTAAGAGTACTGCAGAATTAGAAATCAGACCTAATGTTTTGGACTAGACACTGTAGTGACCTAAATTCAAAAGCTAATCCCTGGCTCAAGTAGTTTGTACTATAGATTATACCCGTGACAGCCATCGTGGAACAGGGGATTGTGACTTATCTTCACGAAGCCACTTCTCCTCTTTACAAATGGCTCTTTCTGGAAAGCTATCATCAAATAAGGACATGATTTATTTATACAGCTCCTGAAAGTATGTTAAGCATTTGAGTGCGGGAGCAGGCAGGATGCAGAAGAGAGGCATTTTGTAGTCTGACAGAACCAAGACTTTGCACATCAACTGTTAATTTTCCTTTTCTTTTTTTTTTTGTTGGCAGTTCGTATAGCACAGAACACTGTTCCCTATCTCTAGCCAGTAACGATTGGCAGGTAATGCTCCACACTGTTTTAAAGATACAGAGCATGATACAGGATGACAATTCAAAAATATCAACAGCTTCTTCCGAGGGGATTTCCCAGTGTTTTATTTGAGAGAAACTCAAGTCCAGAGCATCCACTTCAATGCAAGAAAAAAGCTCATAAATTACATTCATAGATCTTGTCCTGTGTACCTGTCTACCAATGCTGCTTTATGTACTGGCAGATCATTAAGGCATTACCTTGACATGAGTTTATTTATCCATTTGTAAATAAAAGTGGAGCAACAGATATATTTCATTTTGAAATTGTACCACATGGTCCCGTAATTAATCGGGCTCAACTGCTCTGTGATTTCATTTGTTCTTATTAATGTAGAAGCATGACAGATCTTCCAGAAAGTTAATCACTGACACTGAGACATAGATGTTATACAGCACAGTGCATCATTTCCCTATTTGTGCTGAATGTGAATTGCTGTCCTAGGAGAAACTTGAATAATGCCCCAGAACCCTCATACCTTCAAGCATAGATGTGCATTGGTTTGAGTTGAAATATAATGCATTAAATCATTTGTATGTGTTATCTCAGCGATGAATTTGACCCATTCACCATTTACAAGCTCCAAAGACAGAAAGGCCAGATGGGCAAGGGGTGCTGGGTGGGACTTGCTTGGGCAGGGACGTACTGATGGACTGATCCTCACCACCCTGAGCCCCTTCCCGGCAGGTCCCTGAAGAAGTGCTTGTACTCATGACACAGCCTTAGATCCCAGAGATGGTTTAGGCAGGCTGTAGGTAACAGAGACCGAAACTTGGCTCCAAAAAATCAGCTGCTTCTGAGCTGGGAGGATGCCTGGCTTGTCTATGTCCACCCCTGGCAGTGCCTGTGGTCCAGCTTCCAGAGTTGCCCTGACAAGAGTGGGCTGCACCTTCTGCCCTGCCCCAGCTCGCAGGCTCACAGGCAGTCAAAATCTCCAAAGTCTGACCTACATAGTGGCTGAGCTACAGTGGGAGCTGTTACCCCTTTTCTGCAGGCAGCCTAAATGACCTGAAGCTTTCCCTTTTTGGCCTAAAGGGGTTCCAATTCCCATCTTTTATAGGGTACCAGACTACTGGCTGGGCTGAATGGTTTGTCCAGCTTTTCCCTGGATGAAGCTATGCCACCAGGCAGCACAACAAGCACAGCTCCCACACTGGTCATGGATTTTGCATTGAATGAAAGTATGAATAGCAGCAGCACCTGCATCCTGAACACAAAACCCTTCCTCCCTGTTGAGCTCCTCTACCACCAGGTGACAGCACCTGGGTTCCCTGTTAACTTGTAGTTTCTTTCTGCCTATGTAGTGGTCATGAAGATCCTCTTCAAGAGACAGAAGTAAATGTTTTAACCAAGCAGACCATTAAAGGAAAAGTAAACACCAGCACTGTTTTTACTAAAAGAGAAAAAAAAAAAGTCCTTACAGTTCCCTGAAAATAATTAATTATAGGCACATACTCTATGAAGCAGATTTCAGGCTCAAGGTGTCAAGTGCATGACATGGCTCAGAGGCAGGCACTTCAGGTGTGACATCCCTGTACCCAGCAGAACTTCTTGGAGGAGGGGAGGAAAGGCAAGATCCCTAACTCATAGTGGACTCTGCTCCCAAGATTATGGATTAAGTGAGTAAGAAAGGAAAGAGAGAGAGAGAGGGTTTCACCCCTGTGGCATAGGGCCAAGAGCAGCTCTGGGTTTTACGGCCGGCGGGAGAAGGAGGAGAGGAAGCTTCTCTGCCTTTCGGGACAGGAGTTAGCACTTCAGACTTCCTCAAATGCTCCCATGTGCAGAGAAAGCTCTGTATAAACACCATGACCTTCCCAGCAGGGATTTTTTCCAGATTCCTCTGCTGAAGGCTGGCGTAATCTAGGACTGCAACTCCCACCAGTCTCTGAGTTATTTTTTTTCCCTCTGGCAGCTGGAAGAAAAGAAGTTAACTCACTCTGCTTGTGGAGCTCCGATCACTGATCCTTATCAGCACTCCTAGATGCAAAAAGGGATTTTTTTTCCCCACAGGCTTCTTTCCCACACCTGCCCCCAAAACCACCATTAAGTTATTACTGAAACTGAGGGTACTTGTCCACAAAAGTTCCCTCCATTCTTAAAGGGCAGGACCAGCTTAAATAGGGGCAATGTGATGCATTTTGTTTTAAAGCTTGCCTGCAAGAGAAACAGGTTCTGACATTCCCAGAGCAGCATCTTTGGATGTGTAATTATTGAATGCACTGAGAGAATAGACAGGTGATGTAAGGGGATCATTAAGGCCTCTGTTAGTTAATCACATGGAGATATCTTGCAGTGAAAGGCAGCAACTCAAACATGCCTTATTTATTTTTAACGGCTGTTAGCATTTGCAAAATATTAAAGTCATAGGATAAATAATGAAAGCACAAAGGCCATGAATTGCTTATGAAGCTAGCACTGTCCCACCTGATAGAGCAGCAGAGGTTCACTGTATATTGTTGCTACACACAGATGTGATTCTGCTCTTCAAGTACCTTTCAGGAGTTCCCCACAGTGCTGTCATGGCCCTGGGGTCCCCTAGCTGTCCCCAGGAAGGTGCCTGTGCCAAGGGCTGGGGCTGCCCTGGGCTGTCCTGCTCCCTGGCTGGGGTGATGGGACAGGTCCTACCCTGCCGCCCCTGAAGAGCTCCTGTGGTCCTGGACCCCAGGAAGCACCCAGCCTCCATGGTGCTCTGGCAATTGCTGCATATTGACTACGAAATTTTATTGTAGTATTTAGTTTTAGAAAGAATAAAAAATAATTGCAGCTGGCAAAATAAATGAGCTAGGACTGTTTTCTAATGCATTTTCCTGACCTTATTTATGACTGTGTGTATGTGTGTGTGTGGTTGCTGAATTTTCTGAATTACAGTGAAGAACAAAAATAATTTGCAGCAGTTCTTGGTTACTTGTGCCAATTGGCCTGTTTCTAAAAAAGCCATGGCTATGACAAAAAGATGCATAAAGGCAAACTGAGCTGGCCTTGTCCTAACAAACTGCACAGAATTGGGGAAATCTACAGAAGCAGTGGCTGGCTGAAGATGCTCAGGCTTGGCCTCAGCTCCAGCAGCGCCGGTGTGGCTGGTGTCAAGAGAGGATGGGGAGCTGTGGCTTTGCTTCTCCCCTCCCTGTCCTGGGCCCTGCTAAGCCCAAGGACCTCCTAGCTGTTCTGCCAGCACTTCTCCTGCCTGTTCAGCTCATGAATGCCAAACAGATTGCTGGGAAAGGTAGCCCTCATGCAAGTATTCCCAAATCAGCAGCATGGTAAATGCTCATAAATAATGTTTGTTATAGCCAAGCACGCTTCTGAGCCATTTCTCAGAAAAAACACCAAGCGTCTTACAGATTCAGACAAGCAGCTCACAGGGTGCTGCATTTTGAGAGGGGTGACATATGCAGTTCATCAGATGTTGAGATCAGGGACATTCTCACACGGAGTTAGAGAAAAGTGCGATTCTTTTTCCCTCCGCTTTCCTCAGCCTGTATACTTTGGCTATATCGACACTGTAAAGCAGTCACATAAAAATCCTCCCAGCCCCTTCTTGGTAGTCAGCTCTTCTATTACCAATGAAGTATAACCCAGCCAATAAAGGCACATAAAAAGCAGCAATGTGTACTACTAAGTAGTTCAAATTTGTGTATATCCCAATGTACTTATTTCTGTCCCTCCTGCAGCCACCTGATTGCAGCTTGCAATCTGCTGGGTTGTCTCTCTTAAAACATCTCGTTTCTTATACCCTATACCGAGACCTCCACGAGGCACATGTATTATTTATTAAGTTTGTACAGAGCTCGCTCACACAGGAGCCTATGTGTTGGCAGCCTTTTGTACCTGAACCTCAATGATAAATAAAACCTTATGTTGTCTTCAAAATCAAATGAAAAACAGCGCAACATTATGCCGCTGCATAACTGCTGGTGCTGTGTGCAGAAAAGCATGGAAACAGGCAAGAGGGTGGATCTGAAGTGTGGACTAGCTCACATGAAGGTTTGGACTGAGAAAGGTCTGTAGGAGTATGGCCAGCATGGCAAAAGCAAATGTGGACTGTTTTTTTTTCTGTTTCTCATAACACAGATCATACAATATAAGGGACAATGAATAAAATGATAAGATAGCAGATTGCCCCAAGCAGCATATGAGGACATGGTGGAGATCTGAAGTGCAAATGAGTTCAAAAGGGGATTTGATGAATTCATAGGAAATAGACTCAGGGACAGCTGATAAACATGATGGCCCAGATGCAACATCTGGCAAGGGAAGACCCTATGCTGTGCATTGCCAGAAGCTGGAAGGGCTCAGCAAAGGAAGGATCCTGCCCAGAGAAAAGCAATCTTTCCATCAGTACAAGAAATAAGTAGATGTAATGAATGATGTAGTTCCTGTTTATAGGCTGCAGCAATCCAAACACTAAATAGTAATAGCTGAAAGTCCACTTACTATTAAAAAATATCAGTGAAATAAAAAATCCACTTACTATTAAAAACACCAGTGAGAATGTGAAGTGCATCTTTCTTCTGTCTGAGCTCTGGAAGGACACTTCCTTGCAGAACCTGCCATAGGGACCTTCATGTAGAGACAAGTGCTGTGACACCTGGGCGACTGCTGTAAGCAAAGCCTCTGAGATCCATTGCTGCTTGGGAGTAATGCTGAAGATTTTCAGTCCCTCCTCTGTGACATATAACGGTTCCCTGCACCACCAAAGAAATCTTTCACTTCCTTTTGTGTGTGAATTTTCACAGAAATTGTAAGTTGTTTCTTAGACAGATGGAGTGCTTGAGTCAGTCCTTCTATCATTTTCTTTAATAGCAAAATGGAGTTTGTTGTTTTTTTCAGGAAGAGAGAGGAATAATTTTCATAGCTCTTCCAAGAGATCTCCTGTATTGCTGATGAAAAGGATCAGAATCTCATCTCACAAAAGGCCAGAAAAACTGCCCATTCTAGACCTGGAAGTGTATTTCTGGCTCTAGCTGTGAGGACAGTGGTTTAGAATTTAGCTGTTGCACTAAGAAAAAAATCTGTATAACTCCATGTAGAAAAGAAATTTAGAAATAGACACATATGGGGAAGTGTCTTTACTCCTCATTTATCCAGGGCATATGGACTGGTGTGATGACAAACTCAGTACATGCACATTCAGGATCTCTGGTTAGGCTAAATGTTTGCCTGATTCAGCATAGCATGCTTTAATAATGTAATTCAATTCTCCCTCATTTTTAATGTTATTTCAGCCCGTTAACGTAATTTGGTGAGCTATTATAGTTGTTACAGCTGCTAGTTTTGTCCTTAATACTGATTTCACTTATGACCTCAGTCAGAACTAGATTTAAAGTTTGAAATGATGTAAGTGAATAAGGATTATTAGATTTATTCATATGGCAATTTAAATAAGAAACTGCCTGGCTTAGAATAAACGGTAAATGAAAAATGCATGTGATTTATAGGCCTGTACATTTTAAAGATTTATACATAGAGTAGGATGATTAAGTAAGAGACAGACCTGATTATATGAAATATGTAATTTTTGTAATGCAATATTGGAAGCAAGCTGCTAAACAGCACCAGCATAGCAATGATTACCCAAACAGCTTTTATTACAATATTACTGTACAGCTGCTATGCAGTCATGTAAACACAAGCAGCAGGCCTCCAACCATTCCTTTTCCTTGACAATTTGGAGATGGTGTTATGTTCCCATGAAAAGCATGCACCAAGGCTGCATGCCAGGATTACTGATCTTCTTCCATTAAACTCTCCTGTATCAGAAATACATAGAGATTTCTGAAACTTGGCAGAAGCAACTGTACCTCTCCCTCAGGACCTGAGAAGGTCCAGATGCATCATCACAGAAACAACAAGATCAGCAAAAACCCTTCCACTCTTCTACTACATACCAGAAAGAACAAGCTCATCCTTTGTTCTCCATAGAGCTTGAAGAGAACAAAACAAATTAATTCCTTGCATGGGCTTCAAGTCTGGTAGAGACTGCTGCAATTATTTAGTCTCCCTACCTGTATAATGCAAGCTGCAGAACTCCATTCAGCAGTTTCAGCCATCTTCTTTAGTTCAGGGCTGGATTAAATCCTGAAGAACACCATTAATACAGTAAGAGGCCTTTGTGAGTAACACAGGGTAGCAGTGCTTTGACACCTCTCATGTCAGGCACTATCTGAACATGTAAGCAATACTGCTTGCAGTTATTGTGGCATTTTTGTGCATACAGATGTGAAGATTTGAAGACCAGATGAGAAACATACATGCACTGTGTGTCAGGATACTAGGCTATGCCATTCTACATGAATTAATACACTTTTTATGAGAAAGCTTTAATAAATGTGTTCCAAACCAGGGGGTCCTCCATAACATAATTTGCATGAAACAGAATTGACCCAGAAAATTTTAATCTAAATCCCAATCTGATTTGTATAAAGTAATTTAATTTCCTTCCTAGTAGTTATATGGATTTTATCAATTATACCAATTAAATTGTCAAGCAGATTTATTGACCAGTCATCTACAAGACACTTTCTTTCATGTACTATTCTGGTATTTTCAACTGGTCATGCATGTCTAGCCTTAGCTTTTGGTGTCATTATGTGCACCTGAATACCCAGAAGAGAAGGTTCTAATAAATGAGTGGTGTGAACCAAATTTTGAAATGAGGATAGAAAGGTCCTTATTTTGAATTGCAGACACAAAATTACAGGTAATGGCAGATGTAATCAATCTAGATGCTTAGCCAGCCTACATGGAAAACACACGTTTGATTTCTGACCTCAGAGTTAAACCTCAGTCAGAGATTTCCATGCTAATAGCTAATATCTAAATGTAATCATTCTTGAAAAAATGTACATCCAGTTAATTTTAAATATAAAAACTGAGGCATAAATTCAAAGGTTGGTTTTGAACTTGGCAAACTTTATTTTTCAGTACATTGGATTTTCTCTGTTTCCTGGGTTCTAAACAAGTGGCAAATCTTCCTGAAATAACCTTATTATCCATCTTGAATAACTTTTTTATTGAAATAAGTTTTGATTTGTCAGAACAGATTATTGGAATCAGACATCGTGATTCCATTAAATAGTCACAGTGCAGCTTCTGATTCCTTCATAGCCTTTTCCTAATTTCTTTCTACACCTTTGCCAAAAAATTGAAAATAATGCCAGAAAAATAGTCAAGAAGTTACAGATCTTTGTTGTCAAGGGAAAAACAGAAGTATGGATTTGCTAAATAAGGGGAGTCTTGTGGAGCAGATTCAAAAGTCTAAAGAGAAAAGCAAATGCAAATAATGAACTGGACACCCACTGGAGTGTTTTGGTCCCCGTTTGGTTACTGCAGCTAGACAGGATGCAATGGTATGCAGCCTCTTCTCCCATTAAGGGTTCAGAGAAAATGCATCATAGCCTGTGGTATGTTTGGTCTCCTAGAATATTCTTCTAGAACTAACATGGGGTGTGTGTGGGTGTGTGGGTGTTAAATACTAAGCATCCATCATGAATAAGAGAAGACAGAGTTGTCTACCATGAATAAAACTAAGCCCTGTGGTGTTGGTTGCAGGGAACCACAGATCTGGTGGTTGGTATTGTCTCTCATTACAACTAAACCTAAGATTTTGCTCTTCATTATTGACATAGGAAGTCTGAATTTTTGGTTCATGTCACTGCAATTCTTAAACTCAAGTCTTAAAATATTTTGAGAAGTTTGTAAAAAACAATGAATGGCACGAGATAGTAAACTGAGCTGACACATGGAAGTAAATGACCTTTTGGAAAGAAAATAACTTGTCGAAGCAATGAAGAGCCATTTGAACTATTTCAGAAATACTTGGCTACATGCATAATCTCAGTATTTTTGGTGAGTGTGACTGTGAATGTTTGCTTTAGCCAACAGCTCTGTATCACTCTAGTGAATGATGTAATGAAAAATATTTTATTATGAATATGGAAGATAAATATCTGCTAGCTATATCAGTGCCAAATATAGACCAAATATGCCTCTTTAGCTGCTTGATGGCCCAGGACTCTTTCTCTGTCACATTTACCCTTCCCCATTCCACATCTGTGGTCCCTCCTTTTCCTCTTTGAAACCCCCAGTATTTCTGCAGCCTCTATGTATATTTCAAAAATAAAGAATAAGTGAACCAAAAGGTTCATACACAAGCAAACAGTGTGGGAGAGATTTCTGCTTTGGACAGGCAGCTGGTTTCTGGCTGTTATGGAAACAGTCTGCTAGAGTCCAGGATAGAAAACACAGCTCTGGCCAGGACTATGGCATAGCACAGATGTTCAGCTGCATTAAAGCCACACTAAACAGGCTAGGAAATAGGAGAAAAAGTTGATACCAGACGCATGGTTTCCCTTCACAGGACTTCAGCCACCAGTCCAGTCTCCAATGCAGACTAGTAGTTTTACTCATGAAGCACCTCCAGCTGACACTGATGTGTGCAAGGCAGTGAGAAGTTGTGCTTGTGCCTAAACAGGAGCCATTATAACACATATGTATCCCATATGATTCCCTCCACTCAGCCATCTGCTTTGTGTAGCTGGAGCAGCACAAAGCTGAAGAAGCAGAGGGTACAGGGCACAATGCAGACGTGAGATTGTGGAATTACTGATTGTCTTCATCCCATCTAGGAATCCTTTACATATTTCAGGCTGCAGAAATTTAAAGTAAATTGCAGACAGGCAATGACTACAACTCGCTTGTTCCTGAGTCAGATATCTCACCTTGAGTAAGGCAGCAATGGTTTTACTGGTTAGTTTTGTGATGTTTTCCTATTAAAGTTCAGAGGCAGGGAGCTAAAGCATACCAGCCAAAATGCAGGGAGTAACTGAGCTCATGTTGTGCAGAAATCCAGGCACCGCAGCAGGGACAATAGAATCAAAAGTGTCACTTACCTAGCTGGAAGGTGCCCTGCTGGAAAAATAAAACTTTTCATTATGAAGATGACACTGTAACACCCTGAATCTTAGAGTATATTATTTTTTAGCTAAAGCAATTGAATAGTCTGGGGTTTATTTCTGGTCTTCGGTGCTTAACCTTGCTGTAATTACTCAGGACTGTGACTTATGGAGACAGTATCTCATTCCTTTCTCTTCATCTGAGAGTAGCTTAAAAATATATGTATTATTTAAAATGGAGCCAAGAACATACTGGTATCATCTGAATGACCCAAGAAGCAGATATGGCAGAGAAGAAAGAACCATTATTCAATGAACTCTTTCATCAGGCGGGTCAGCATCTGACACCATGGGAGGAGGGAAGTGAGGTCAGGAGCAAGGTCCTTATCTTGGCCATAAGACCCTACTCCAGAAAAAGACTGTCCAATCTCATTTGGTCCTGAACAAAGTGATGTGAGGGATATGAACTGGCAGCAATTCACGTCTCCTGCTCTGCTGGCTCCTTTCAGCCATGAACACTGTCAATGGTTGTGGGCTGAGGAGCCAGCAGCACCACAGTGGGGTTACCCAGCAAGTGTCTCTACTTCCTACACCAACCCATGAACCCACAAGGGGTGGTTTCTTTTTTCATTATCTCCTGTGAAGAGCCATGCTGTTCAGACATTTAAAAACAACCCCTACCGGGTGACCAAAAAAACCCTCTGGGTTCAAAACAATGCCAAGTTTTTGCTAACATTTCCTTTCTTGAAGTCTTTAAAGAAGGAGAAGGATTTTGAGAAGTGTTTAAGGAAGTGGTGGTTCTAATTTAATTATGGGATTAAAAATCAATTTTATACTTAGGAATAACTTTTACTCTATTAATTCTGTGGATTCAATGCACACTGAGACAAAA
This sequence comes from Aegotheles bennettii, assembly GCA_013398125.1. Lineage (NCBI taxonomy): Eukaryota > Metazoa > Chordata > Aves > Caprimulgiformes > Aegothelidae > Aegotheles > Aegotheles bennettii. The sequence continues at coordinate 90,267 of VZRW01009680.1, forward strand.
GAGAATGATTCAGCCAACATAGCATTGGCACATAAATGCAGGTAGCAGCCTCTGTCACTAGCAGACCCCATGGGCTTTGTTGGCTCTTCAAATATTAATGCTATTGCTATTGTTATCATCCTTGCTGGTATTTTAACAACAGCAATATATTAAGGCTTTTAAAAGAAATATGAGGTGCAGAATCCCAGCAGATATAAGGGGGTTTTAGCTTTTTATTTAGACATGCATAGCTGGTGCCTTTCAACGTTCTCATCACTTGGAGGAATTGGTGCAGAAGATGCTTGCAAAAGGTTTACAATCTAGCAATGGTGAATTGTTCTGTGTAAGTCATCTTGACCATAAAGGATGCCATGGGAGAAGACAAGCAGATACTTGATAGAGACTGATACTGATGCTGATAGCATCAACAAAATAGAAAAAAGAGATGTTACCCAAACATTGTCCAGGTAAACACAGCACCAGCAATGCCTCTGGAACACTGGAACAGGCTGCCCAGAGAGGTTGTGGAGTCTCCTCCGCTGGAGACATTCAAAACCCGCCTGGATGTGTTCCTGTGTGATGTACTCTAGGTGACCCTGCTCTGGCAGGGGAGTTGGACAAGATGATCTTTTGAGGTCCCTTCCAACCCCTAGGATTCTGTGATTCTGTGCTTCTCTGTTTGCAAACAGCTTCCAAGAGAGAAGGCAGTATGATACACGTACAGCTTCAACATACATTTGGTCTAACCACAGTGAAGATCCAGTCACTGCAAAGGTGAAAGCTGTTGTACTAATCTAGATCAATATGATATTTTCTACGCTTTCCACCCTTTCTCTGGTGGGAAGTATCCCAAAGCCAAGCAAGTTGGAAACAGTGCATTGTTGGCACATAGCAACCTACTATGAGAGATCCATGAGTCATGCAGATTTAAGATATCAAAAATGAAAAAGAGTCAGAGATTTAGGAACCTTTAAAATGTTTTAAAGATACAGTTACAAAAAATTGTAAACACCAGCAGGTACTGAAGGAAGTTTCAAAAATTGCTCAGGCAACTAGAATAATATTAATGACTCTTGAGTAAGAAATCTGAGAACTGAAAACTTTTTTTCCAGGCATAACAAAATATTTTCTGACAGGCGTAGATTCCTAAATGCCTAAGAATCAATCTTTTGACCTGGGACAGACTGTGCCTAAAAGAAACTCCCATGTTTCAGTTGAAACCTCCAGCCTAAGCTAAACTCCTAAAATTGCTAAATCATTTAAGGTTGAAGTAAGTTTCAGAGCTACATAGCTCTTCTTGTTCCAACAAATCCACCTGAGTCAAAACACATTTGTCATTTAGCTATGAACTCCATTGCCAGTTACATACTACCTTTCTAAATGCTGCAGCTGCAAAACACAATGCAATCTCCCCTTTCACCTTGCACTATCTTGCCTTTCTATCCTGGGTTTCTACAGTCTCAGTGACAAATTGTTCCTGGCATACTACTGCATCAATAAGCAAAAAGAAACCAAATATTAAAAAGACTTGTTTCTTCCCAGAACTTTAGATGTACAGCAAACAGATCTTGAAAGCACCAAGTGCTTTCTCTTTCTGTTGTCCTCTACTTCAGTAGTTAGTGCTCAACAGTAGCACAGCACTTCAGGCTATCAAGAGTATCAAGATATTGACTGCCTCCAAAAAGTCAGGACCTCTTATCGCATCATGTATCATTGGATCCCACAGATGTCACTATCATGGAAGTGACTATTTTGACTGAAAAGGAAGTGTAGTCCTTTCTACTGACAAGTGCTAGCCATGTGTAGTAAGGATGGCTTTTGTCCCCTTCCTTTCCCAATTCCCATACAAAGCCAACTCAGTCCACCTACCTGTATCAAACAATCTTATTTTCCACATTTCATTATATTTTGTTCTGCTTGAGATTGCTTAGAGGGTTTTCTCCTTGTTTTGGTTTTTTTTTTTCCCCATCTTCTTTTCCTTGGCTCTCAGCTAATGTCCTTACTGGATTTTATTGTTGCAGTCTTTTGGCTTTGGGTGTTGGGTTCTTTTTTTTATATGGAAGGATCGATGTCTTCTCATTTATCACCCTCTCTAGGAAGAAGGCAAATATTGCTTAGGCCACAACTGTTATTTCCACTAGCCCTGTACTCCAAGTGTGTTTCTGTATGTGTGTGTGATCTTCTGCTTTGGCACATGCTGTTGAGACTGTGTTGGTAGGAGGAATTCCTGCTGAGTCACAGCCTCAGCTGGTCCCCAGCTACCGTCTGAAGGAAGAAAGCATTAAGGCACAGATTCAAAATAAGCACGTAGGTGCCTAACACACATCTGTACAGGGCTGCTATCAACTGGCCTTGCACTGAGACCCATCAACGTAACTGAACTAAACTGAAGAACAAAGGGTGGATTTTCCTGGACTAAGGCTACTGAGCCAGGGCAAATAGCATCCCTTGTGGAGGATGAAGGGGCAGCTGGATCCAATCCAGGCACACATCAAAGACAGCAAGGCTGAACTTGGGAGGTCTGCTGTTTTTTAACTGTATGTCAAGGAGGGAAACTATACCTTCTTAGTTTTAAAAGGAATTGACACTCATTTTCTTTTTTCCGTGTGGTAGAGTTAAATACACTGAGCAGGTGGGCAAGGTTATGGGTCAAAAGAGAAAACTTGGGCCCACCATTTTTCTGTGGGAGCCTGTCATGCATACGCAGAACACCAGCAAGAACGGGGCAATTCAGGTAAGGGTTTGGAGAAGGACAGTTGGCAGCTGGTTTAAGTTGTCTGGATGAGTCCAGGGGATAGGTTGCAAAAAGCAAGTGAGTTGCAGCTTCCCATCACTTCTTGTGGCATGCTTAGCTAGGTCAGTCTGTGAAAGGGTGGCTCAATGTCCAGGAAAAAAAAGATTTTTACTTTTTTAATATCTTAAACATAAGGTCTTTCTGTGTTGACACGTAATTAACTTTCCACCCCTGAGTATATATATGTTCATATAACATCCCTTGCAAGGGGATGTACTGGGAAATGAGGCATGAAGACACATACACATTACAGACCTGTTTAGGAGGATTTCATGAGCCACTCTCCTGTGATCTGCGCCCAGCTCTATAAACCACAGCCTCAGCAGCACCAACGCAGCTATTTCGTAGCACTGCCAAAGGATTTGTAGTAAGAGCTTAATAAGATACATGATCCATCCAGGTATTTATATGGTGATTTCACTGCTATAGCATCTGTGTATCTGATATAAAGGAGAGCTGGTTCGAGCTACGTGATAAAAGTGTGACATGTAGAAAAGCGGGTCCCAGATGAATGCTCAGCTTGTGCCATTTGATTCAGAATATGCCAGATCAGGCCAGAGCAGATTCATTCTCTTTTTCTCCATTCTGCCCACCCAAACACCTCTAATGAATTATTTTTTTTCAAAGCACAGAGCAAAAAATTGACCAAAAATAACAAAGGATATTTTTTTCTATTTCTTTTATAGCTAACACTGCTAGGACTGATAGCTGAAGCCCCTTAAGTATAGAAGGATTCGCAAGAGAGTGCTTAAAACCACTACCAGTTGTAGGATGTCATACGCCACAAGAAGTGTGAAAGTTAAATCAGAACAAGGGCACCCACTAGGAAAGTAATAAAAATGCTGCTACTTGGTCACAGTCAGGGTGACAGACTAATGGGATGGTGAGAAACCAGTCAGACTAATAAAGTAGGAAAATAATTACAGTTTAAAACTAGGCAACAAATTCTTGACATTTGTATGTTTGTGACTGACAGTACTTGCCTGTGCCAAATAAGGGTCCAAACTTAGCACTTGCATCAGCTGCTGCAAGGATTTCTACTTGATCACTTAGCCTTCACCATAAATGCTCTAATGCTAAAAAGCCTGTCCCTCCTTTTCAATGCTGGCATGAATCACAAAGACACACTGAGGAGCAATGCACCCATCTAACACAGCAGAATCAATACCAAATAATTGAGTAATATATTTATTAAAGCTGATGTTAATGCTTCTCTGAGAGAAGATTATCTATTAATCGTTTACCTTAATTGAAAGTATGTTTCACAAGAAGTAGGTTTATAAATTGAAATAATCAGAAATTACACATGAAAAGTCTCACAAAAGAAACTTTGCTGATGTGTTACTAAACAAATTAAATTATTAACAGAATTTAGCAATAAAGAAAAAATGAACAGGTATTTCCTAGATTCACCGGATGTAAGACTAGCAGAGTACTTGAAACTATCGAGAGAGTTCTCTCAGTAAATGACTACAGATATATTTAGGAGCTGTAAACAGCTGAGATGTAATCTAACCTCACCTGCAGCTCCATACACAGAGACATATGCATTCTTTGTTTCCTAGGAATTCAGACCAGGAATCTGGTGAAAACAACTTTCCCAGGCTGCATGCCCAGCTTTCCCTTCTGCAAGGAAGGGACCATATGTCATAGGGACCCAGGGACCAACTCATTCGAGTAACTCAGGAGAAACTCTGAGAAGCAGTTACTGAATTGCAAATTGAGGTAAGAAGGAGAAGGAAGCCTTCATTTTTACATCATAACATTTTTCAAAGATTCAGATCAAGCTTTTAGCCAGACTTAGAGACATCAGTTGTCTCTTTCCTGATCAATGAACTGCCAGAACAGAGCGAACTGATACAAACTGTCACGTTTGCTGTTTTGCTGTATTGGATTAAGAGGTTTGGAGAGATCTCTTGTTTAAGGGGTTCATGCTAAAAGAAGTGCTCACCTACTACATCACCTATGTAATTATTTACTAGTAAACACACACAGAAATATTACCAATTTTGCGGATCAGGATGAGGTGCTGACTGCCTTTGTAGGCAGAGTGTCTGACATGCAAAACAGCCACAGCATCAACTGAGAGGACACTCAGAGCTCTCTGAGACCAACGACTTCTCTGTTGGACACTGCTAACTGAGTACATCCTTATTCATCTCTGTTTGAGGGCACGATTTTAAAGTCCTGAGTACTGGGAGCAGAGACCTGAACATCATCCCTAAACCTAATGCTGTAAATTCTCTTCTGAGTGAAGGTTACCTCCAATTTAAGTCAGCTGGACCAGCCCAATAGAGGTTTCAGTCCCTCTCTAGTGGCCCGTGTGCGGTGCTGAGGGTCTTAACGACCACGATCTAAAACTCATTAAAATAAAAACTAACAGCCAAAAACAACAGGGCTGAGCTTCTGTACTCTCTTAACCATTTAAAACGCACCATCTTTTTAAAGGAAAAGACTTAAGTGATTAAATGGGCCGGTTTAATGTACACTGCTGCAGTGGCCTGCAGTGGCCACAGAGAGGCTCTTGTCTCCCTTGAGGAATGAGATGTGCCAAGCTGCAGACCCAGCGCTGGGTCAGGCAGGAGAGTGCCCTGTGCTGTAACCCAACAGCTGTGCTCCAGGTAGTACTGGAGATGCACTGGTCACCGTCACTTGAAAGTTAAAGGAAACTTAACACTGGTTTCTAGCCCTGAGATGTGTCACAAATATCCCCCAAGGTCTTCTCCCACAGCATACCCATCAGCAACTTCAAAACACACACTCCTTTTCTTCTCCATCTTTGCAAGAAACTATAGGCTATATTAATTTGTTATATATTTTTATATATAGTTTTTGTATATTGTTATTTTCTTATCTTTAGAAAACTTGATCTACAACCTTAAAAATCATGTGCAAACATTTTCATTGTGCTGCAGAAACAACAACAAAAAGGGTTAGCACCAATGAATAATGTGGGATATAAGGGCTTGTGGTGGATGTCTGTCCCGGCATTTATGCCGTGAGTCACAAGATTTAAAAGTATTTAGCTTAAGAAAAATTCAATTTATGTTTGCAACAGCAAAATCAACATTGTTACCTTCAGTTATATTCCACTTAAAAAGCCAGAGATCTTACTCCGGCATGGAAAAAAAAAAAAAAAGCTGGCAATGGAAGACGGTATCAGACTCCAGTTCATTTGGATTTTTGAAAGAAAACTGTTATGTTATTGGAATTCAAGAAACAAGGTGCAAGAAAACACTAGGAGTATTGTAACACACCCGTGGCACAGTATCACACTGGACACGACAAAAAAATGGAAATGTCATCCGTGATACCAGAAAAATGAGAAACTGCACCCATTGCACACGCAGTTATCACTGCAGGAGCGGCACTTTCAGGGTCTGCCTGAACAGCCTTGCGCCTTGGAAGTGCCAAAACAAGCCTGACACACTCAGATAAGCAGAAGTGATGAGAAGCGATAAAAGGTCTTTTCGGAGGGCAGTGAGAACAGAACAGCTGGGAAAAGTATGTCCAGCATGTGCGAGAGTAAGTTCGGGTAGCGCTGAGTAGATGTGTTGTGGAGAGTGCAGTTCCACAGGTGGGGAAGCAGAGGCATTGGATAGACTTCGGACACCAGGCTGATCGCAATTAAAACTTGTACCTGTACCTGTATTGTTTTCACTTTTATTTGGGGATTCTAAAAACGGGGCGGAAGAATGTTTACTACCAGAGGCAGGGGGAGAATCCCTTTGCATTTTTATATTATTCTTTATTTCGTTTCTCTACCGCACTTTCTAACTCGTCTCCTCTATTTCCAGCTCGCTCCAGCACCCGAAGCGTGTTACTGCTCCCAGGCTCGCAGGAAGCCCCCAGGACACAGGTGGGGGTCCGGCCCCGTGGAGCGGCGCTTGGCCGGGCGACGGCAGGGTGCGGGGGTGCCGGGGGTGCCGGGGATGCGGGGAATGCCGCGGTGCGGGGGTACCAGGGCGCCCGCGCCTCCGTCCC
>VZRW01009680.1:97588-134018 GCA_013398125.1 Aegotheles bennettii
CGGCGGTGGCTCTCCAGGCATCCGAGCGCAGTGAGCCCTTCGGAGCCGCCCCGGCCAGGGCACACGCGTGGCCCCAGCGCCGCTGGTCACCTGCGAGGGCCGGCACCGCCGCTTAGCTCGGCATTGCCTCCGCGATCGCCTCAGTTTTCTTGGCGCACACAGACAGCCCAGGAACGTCGTGCGGCTGCAGAAATGCACTTCTCCACGGTGCACCAGGGTGAGGAGGAGCAGAACTGTGCCCCTCACCCCGGGGAAGGGCATGCGTGTGTCGCGGTTGGGTGACTACACTTATTAGGGACATTTCTCACACCCTGAGAGCCTTCCTGTGCCAGGGCTGGGCTCCAGCCTGGCTGTGTCTGCCTCTGCTGTGGCGCCTGGCACAATGTGCGCGGTCGGTCGGTGCCCGCAGCCGTGCCCGGTTTCCCTGCATGGCCTGCACAGCACAGTCTGCACTGCACCCCTCTCTGCACACCCACTCACACGGACCCTCGCCTGTCGGGAGAGCTGTGCACATCTGGAATGTGAAGATAAGCCGAGCCATTCAGCTGCAGGGTCTGCTTTTCTGAGTTAAGTTGCTAGCGGGCACAGAGTTTCATTTTTCCTGAGCAGTAGTTTCTTATCTGAGGCTTTTGTGGTACACTGTGCGGATACAAAAGCTACAGTGATGCCAAGAGGATGATTTTGTGACTCAGATGTTCAGCACGCTTTGAAATAGGTGTACATGTTGATATAGGTGAAACAAGGTGTTCAAGAGCAGCTGGATGTGGCGCTGGGTGATACGGTTTAGTGGTGATGGAGGTAGGTGGTTGGACTGGATGATCTTGAAGGTCTCTTCTAACCTTAATGATTCTATGATTCTATGAAATACATGTTAAACTACCAACATATTTCAAGTTGGTTTTGAACCATTATGAATAGCTGGTTCTTATTATGAGTTAACAGACCAGCATCAACTAACAATTATTACATGTGTCTTGCACAGTAGGTTTTCTCTTTTCCTTCGTCCTGTCCTTCTTCCTTGGTTTTTGGTTTGTTTGGTGTTGTTTGTTTGTTTTTTCCTATTTCCCCACATAGCTTGGTTATTTTTGTAAAGTAGTTTCAAAACTGGTTTCAACACTAACTGTAAGGAATCACTCATTTCTGTGCAGAGAACATGATTCATTTCTTTGCCAAATGTAGACCTGGGCCTCTCAAGTACATTTTATTTAAGTGAAAGAATGATTGGAGCAAGATAAGGCAGTACTAAGGTCTTGACCTAAAATATAAATGGACTTCTTAGTGAAAACCCCCATGTCCCTTCCACCAGCCTTCTTTTGAAGTGCATGATAGGTCCAAAGCATGAAACACAGAGGAAAATGCTGATCTTAATTTTAAATGTGACCTCTGTAGGTTTGAATAAGGCCACTTGTGCTGTCAAAATGTTATTATAAGAGTATAATGGATTTCAGAGTGGTTTAGCTGATTTATAACCTTCATTTTGCCTTTTGTAAAAATAGACCTGAGCTATTTTTATCGTTTCTCTTATCCACGCTAGATCAGGACGAGGAGCCTGTGTAAACAGATGAAAGTGCTTGCTTTGTTCTGCTCAGTACTGTGGGATTGTGTGACGTTCTGAAAAGTTAGCTGCTGGATTCACCCACCCCTGGATTAGTTTTATTCATTGGACTCCAGCCCCCGCTGGGAACATTGCTGGCAACACAACACGAGCTGTTGAGATCCTCTTGTCCTTAGGGAACTGGTATTTAAAACCACTCTGGAAGACAACTACAGATGAAAAAGAAAATGGATTGAGTGGCTGAGGCATGCTGTTGGAGCATGCTAAACTGTATGGGGCTGCCTGGCCTATTGTTCTGTTCCGTGCTAGGATGAGATGTGGTGCAATGTTAGGACAGCATGAACACTTTGATTACGAGGAAAGCAAACAGGTGGGTTCCTACATTTAGCTTGCTGCCTGGCAGGCTGGGATCAACCCTAACCTTTGTATAAGTTATGTTCCCAGCAAACTATTTAGTTCAGTTGTTTTCTGTAATCAAACATCACGTTTACTGATGAAATGTAAACCCCATGTTTTGATGCATTAGTAATAAAAATAACAATATATTTCTTCTGAAATACACCTTTTAATGGATAAAATAATCATATGTGGTGCTTCTCATTTTCTTAGGTGGATGGGTATAACAGCATCAGGGATAAGGTGTTTGTACCACAGCAGAGACTACATTTTAAAAACTTTATTGTTCTGAATCCTATACATAATTCACTGTCCTGCATTACCTACAGCGGGTCATAGTGGGTGGTTGGTAGAAGATGTGTTCATATGGCTTAGTTTAATGCATCTGTGCTGTTCTAATCTGGGTCAACTACACAATCAAAGCTTGCAGGTTTTGTTCTCGTGGATTTTTAAGATTGAGACTAAGGTACCAGGGTTTCTGCATGGGAACCAAACTTTATAGAAAAAGAAAAAGAAGAAGAAAAAAGAGCAATAAACTCTTGCTTTGAATATCCCGGAAAACACGCATCAGTTCATGCAAGGAAATGGAATAATTTCTATAGTAACGAAAGTTCCTGCCATTTGTAGAATACCCTGGACCAAGATTTGAGGCTCCACTGGGTGTATTTGCTAAGGAAATAGATAAAAAGCATAAGAGTGAACCTTGTCTTTTCTTTATTTCTCATGGTACTTTTTTTTTCCAGATACAACAGTGTTTGTGCAACACCTAGTCTTCTTCTTCACAGTTTGCTGAAAAAGACCAGATTGCAATCTTGTTTTTTTAAGAAAGAATTACAATGGGAGTGCCACTTGCTTCTTAAAAGCTGACAGTATATTCAGCACCTATTTGAATGCTGATACCTGCTATTGAAAACATGGGTGCCTAACTTTTTTGTCCTACTCAAACATACTCACACAGGTTGGTCACACTGAGTAGATTGTATGTGAGTAGGTCACGTTGACTTACTCACACAGGTAAAGTTAGCTAATTTTTTCCCAATGTGCTTGTAAGTTATTGTTGGATTGCTCAAGTAATGTGTTTTAAGGAAAACGCTAGATTGAGACACTGTGTGGCTGTGTAGATTTTGAAGTTTCAAGCACAGAAAAAGAAAAACTTAAAAAAAAAAACACACCAGAAAAGAAGAGATGCAGCTGGCACTCGGTGCAGATCTGATACTCTTGGGGAAAAGAGAGAAGCCATCTCACAGGCAGTAATGCAGTCCGTGCCCCACTGTGCCAGCTGAGGGCTGCTGCATTTTCCTTAGGCTTCTCACTGTAAACCTATCCTGACAACACTTCTAAAAGTTACATTGAACCACAAGTTCATATGTAAAATGAACGAGACTTGTTTTCCAAAGCATCTTAAAAACTGTGTGGAGAAACGTGAGGCCTTGGTGCTGCAAGATGTGGCATAGTCCTATGTGCATGGTAATAGTATTCACAAATACATAGAAAGTTTCAAGAAGCTTGTAATACAATAGTATCTCAGCTGAAGATTTTGCAAGAGTTAAGAGCTGCCCTACTTAATTCAGTGGTTTTCTTTTCCTTTTCTCTCTGTGTATCAGTATTTCTATGTGTGTATGTATGTGTGTGTATATATATGTATACATTTGAAGAAAGGGAGTATAAAAATTGGATGGGTTCTTTATCTTTCACAGAATATACATGTGGAGTTATTTGGATTAGCAGGAATGGACTACATAGCTCTTCAATTTTTAATCTGTTCTCACTTTCCATACCATGTGAACCCCCAAGCACTGATGCTGCCCGTGCCAGCAGAAGAGTCAGTACCTGAACGAGGGCAGCAGTTACTGTGCTGGGTCATCGTGCAGTACATGGGACATGCTTCAGATTGGGGTGGGACAGAGGACCAAGGCTCTGCTCCCACCCAAACCAAGTAGGTTTGTTATATCTGGGTGTATTTCATTCTCTATGACAGATTTTGAAGCCCTTCTCACGAACTGAATTCCTGTGCTCAATTAAAGAACATCTGCTCTAATTGATAATTAACAGCATAACATTGCTGTTGTTTATGAATTACAAAAGTTAAGGAAGTGGATGCACAGTGGATAATCTGTATTGTTTGTACTGTGGTCTCCATGTTCATGTTTAGAAAGGCCAGTTTGGGTCAGGTTATGTGAAACCTCTCATATAAACATAGTTCTTTGAACACTGTTAGAGGCAGAGTTTCACAGTATTAAAGCACTGCACGGGGTGAATCCATCCCAGACTTTGGGCACCATTTGAAATATTTACATGGAGTGAGAGTAGTTTGAGTTATGGATTTTTTTTTTTCCTTGGTAAATGTCAAAAGTTTGGTAGAGTGAAGGAAGGTAGAAACCAGGTAGGCTTTTTTTTCTGAAGGCTTTTCTGCAGTCTGAGAGCAGTCTCACTGAAGCTATGTGCTTAACTTACAGAAAGTATTTCAAATTATTCTTTTTTTTTTCTTTTGAACTCATTGAGCACTAGGACATGGTGATATTGCTGTGGAGGGATGTCTGCAAATGGACAAATAGGCTGAGTCCCTGCTCATGGATTATAGAATCATAGAATATCAGCTTGGAAGGGACCTCTAAGATCATCTGATCCAACCTTTCTTGACAAAAAAATGGTCCAGACAAGATGGCCCAACACCCTGTCCAGCTGAGTCTTAAAAGTGTCCAGTGTTGGGGAGATTATTCCAATGGCTGACTGTTCCCATTGTGAAAAATGTTCCTCTTTGAAAATCTCCCCAGGAGTAACTTGTACCCGTTACCCCTTGTATTTTCCATGTGATTCATTGTAAAAAGGGAGTCTCCATCTCAGGCTGCCCAGAGAGGTTGTGGAGTCTCCTTCCCTGGAGACATTCAAAACCCGCCTGGATGCGTTCCTGTGTGATGTACTCTAGGTGACCCTGCTCTGGCAGGGGGGTTGGACTAGATGATCCTTTGAGGTCCCTTCCAACCCTAGAATTCTGTGATTCTGTGATTCTGCCCTTCAAGTACTGGGACATGGTGATGATGTCTGCCCTAAGCCTTCTTTTCTCCAGGGTCAACAAACCCAGTTCTCTCAGCAGGTTTTTTTGTCCTTTGAATCATCTTCGTGGCACTTCTCTGGACCCTCTCCTGCCTGTCCACATCTTTTTTGTATGGTGGGGCCCAAAATGGAACACAGTATTCCAGATACGGCCTGACAAGTGCTGAGTAGAATGGTATAGTGAAGTTACCTAGGTTTAATAAGATGATGTGTGAAGGATTGTGTGGTGTTTCAGAGAAGAACCTCAAGCATTTGAGATACGTATTGTCTTAAAAGACTGTGATTTGACTTTTTTGTTACGGTGTACTGCAGGAGACACAAGGGTTTTGAAAAAGCCAAGTCAAACAAGAAGGGTGTAGAGGGAGTCGGTGGTGTAGGGCTGACCCACACCAGCTTTTTCCTGCTCCCTGGAGAGAGGGGAATGTGTTCTGTGTGTAGGGTGTGCACAAGAAGTGTATGTGAGAGGAGGTGAGGGGAAAAGAGGAAAGAATTAGTGTGTGGTAAATGGGGAAAATAGAAAAGGAATTACATATGGTGGCAGAGGGAAGGTGAAGATACTCAAATCCCAGAGGAGCTAAAATATCGGATTGTGGGTTTTAACCACGCTCCCTATTCAGAGCTGTGCGTTGGCAGGCGTTCGGTGTTGCAATGAGGCCGGTAGCTTGGGAAAGATGGGAGCTGGGTACCTGGGAAAGTATGTTTGCTGGGAGGGCTCAGAAGGAAGATTTCGGGAACTGAGCTGTGGACAAAGTTTTATCAGAAAGGGTGGGCCCTGGGTACTTTTATGTTTATTTGGTATTGACTACATCATACCTATATACTAGCAATCTAGCCTGGGTCAAGAGAGAGAAAGAAGGAAAGGAGAGAGCCTCCTAGAGAACCCCTATTTCACTGACCACAGTAGAAAGCATCTTGGGACAGCAGAGGCATAGGAAGAGCTCGCTCTTTTTCATTGTGCTCACCCTGAAAGATTGACTGAATAAATTTAATAACCTTCATCAGATTTGCTGTCGGAGATGTTGCATCCTGTAGGATGAAATCAGTATCTGGTGCAAAACACCAGCACAGGACCAAATGGCCGGAGTGTAAACCTATTTGGTTTATATTTCAGAAGGGGCTTAAAAGATCCTTTTTGAAGGGGATATCAAATTATCTTTGGCATGAAAAATAGTGTCTTAATTGAAATTAGTGTCTATACTGTTTCTGTCTTTGTCTTCAACTTGTACCCACCTATGCCTCCATTTGGGAGTAGGTTGGTATTAATTCTGTGTATGCGCCAAACATGTAGAGTGCAGAGAGTATGTGTGTTTTGTAATAGCTGACATAGCTGAGCCATGCTATGTAAAGCCCCAGCGCTTTTATTTTTGAAATGCATTGATTGGAGAGGTGCTAACAACTCGTTGCAACAAGCAGGAGTGCCTTGAACAGTGTGCGTTTGTTTGCAGCCCAGACGCTGTAATTAGGGTTTGGAGTAGACGTGTCATAGACATCTGACAGGTGCCACATTTGGAATCAGAGTTATGCACTGTTTGATTTACTCAATTGCATTGCTTAGTTAGCAGGGTTTAGTGTGATTTTTAAGCCTAGCCATAGGTAACATAAAAGTTACTTTGATATTTGGTGTTTCCAACCACCATTCCACCCTCCATGCTTTCTAAACCCTGGGTGCCTTTCAAATAATAAAGTATTCTTCTGTTCCTGTGTTTTCGGGGCATTTTAGGGCTTATTATGAGTACAGAGAAACAGCAAGAAACATTTTGGTTTTTAGCTGAGATTCACTAGATATCAGTTGGTAAGATTAATTATCACCCCATGTTTAAAGTACACAGGCAAAGAGCAACACCAGTAACCTTAGAGCTATATGAAAACAGTCATGCATCATCATATTTAATTATTAATCATACAGAATCCTACAAAGTAGTAAAGTGAAACTACTGGTTATGTTACCAGAAGCTGTATTTCTTTTGCCTAACTTGTACTCGTGTGGGACGATTGTCTGGAAATGTTAGTCAATTATTCAAAACGTGGCAAAGATCAGCAGGCCTGTGCCTCGTCTTTTCAGCGAGTAGGAAGGAGAGGGCCAGTTCTACAGAGAAGCACAGTTAATAAAGGAGAAGGGACACGAGTTCACAGAGAAGCATCCCAAAGGTTATGGATGCTTTGATTATGGACAGTAATGGAGCAATTTAAAGCTTGACAACTAAAATAAAAAAAATGTAGGAGAATTAGAAGATAGCATGTGAAAAGGATACATGAATGATCAGCATAAAAGATTATGTCCTTTTGCAAATAATGGCGGTCATATACCTTTGCTCTGGCGCTGGGATATTTGTAGAGATAACTCTAGAGTCTGACTGCAGTGAAACAAAGCTTTGCAGGGCTCAGTGCTGCCTGCACACTCTGTCAACCCCCCCCCCCGCCGTCTGCTCTGTTCTGCTGCGGCTCCAGAGATAGTTCAGATATTTCTGTGCACTTACAGCCCTTAGCTGTGTAGTTTTTGCCCTGTGTGCCAACTGTATGCTGATCAATAGCTGAAAACAACTTGCTTATGCTTTCTGCTGCTCCTAGAGAGGGGTCTTGTTCACCCATCCAGTGCATTGCGGTAGACCTATTTGTATTGATTATCTTTACAGGTCTGCTCTCTACACATTGTTTTATGGACAACAAATAATATATGGGTGTGGGAAGCAAAGGGAGGAGATATGTAGAGGGATAGTTTGATGTATGGTGCATCCAATTCATGCTAGAGATCAATACTCCGATGTACTTAATTGGAAACAGAAGGCTGTATTTTTAATGTAGTAAGAAAACCTGCCAAAGCAGGCAGCATCCTTTCAATTAAACGTAGGCCAGGCCACCTACAAATTCATACTTTCTCTCACCTCTGTATTTGATTCTTGTACCACCTCAAGTAGCAGATTTGACATAAATTACTATTTTTCATACTCCAAAGATGGGCAAACTGAAGCTGATAGTTGACCTGCAGGAAGTTGTACCTTAGGGAAAGGGCAGACGCGCAGTTGGAGCCCAGCCCTTCAGCATACAAGGCTGATGAATAATTTGGTAAATCAGACTTAGTCTCAGGTTGTGGTCTCTAGCCCAACTGAAACTAGTAAATGGCAGAAGCAAGATTAGAATTTGAGATACTTGAATATTTTTGTGTGTGTATTTTAGTGTAAATCTCCTGCCTTGTGCTTGCACAGAATCCTTCCAAGTACAGTTCAGAGGTTGTCATCAGATAGAGTTGCAGTTCATGGTTTATAATCAGCCCTCTGTGGGAGGTGTGAACTTCCATACCCTCCAGTGGTAGAAGTGGAAAGGCTGCTGCAATAAATGGCTTTAGTGGTAATAGCAAGCCTTCTACAATCAGCAAGAATCAGTCCTTTTCTCTGTACAGAGACCACCCACGTGTGGTCCTGATCTAGCTCTTGGCCTCATAGTGGTATTACTATAACTCAATCACTGTTTCTGCTGCTACTGTTAATGTAAAATAAGGAACAGGACAGAAACACTAAGTGTGGCAGTGCAGTAGTAGGTAGTATTTACACCTAATCCCTTTTGTCATTAGATATATGCCTGCAAAATTAAGCTGCCTTTAAAGAAATGCCTTATTCAGAAATATAATATGTCTGTTTCTGGGGGAGACACCTGTTCTACCCATAGCACTAGCACAGCAATCAATCCCAAGTGATGCATGGGCACGGAAAGAAGGATTCAGTTGTGGAACAGTATTTTCCAGCTCTCCTTCATCATTGGGAAAGACTAACAAGCTGGAGGGAAGTGTAATGTCAGAGAGTAAATCTGTAACAGCATAATCCAGGGGATTTTTGTTAAAAGCCAAAACTGAGAAATTAAGGGGTAAAGGTTCTGGTTACGTTACATGAGTTCCATATAGAGTGTTCCACTGAAATAATTGCATAAGTAGAAACTGGTGCTGTGAACAGTCTCACATGCACTGTATCTGTACCACCACTGTTGTGAAAAGCTGGTCACAGGGCCATGTTCCTTCAGAAACTGCCCTGGTAGTGGTGTAAACAGGATTTTTAAAAGGATGAATAACTTATTGCGGTAATAAGATGATCAGAGGGAGACTGACCTCCATGCTGTTCTTAAGGCAAAAGGTGGTTAGAACAAAATGGCATGTGATCCTGTAGTGTAGTTGGTGGCTCTCAGCCTGGAAAGCAAGGGTAACAAGACACTGTCTATGTTTTAGCAGAGAAAATAATAAAATACATTATTATTTCTTAAAAGATGCATAAAAGTCAATGCAGACTCCTGATAAATCCTAAAATTCATAGTCAGAAGTATTCCCAATCTCCTTAGTGGTCAAGAGCTCTATATATCGACACGAAAAGACCTGAAACTTCAGTTGTCTTTAACATCATGGGGAAACTGAAGTTCTGACAGTCTTCACAAATGTCTATGAGCTTCAGAAGTGTTTAGTTTCTCTTCAGGAAGGAGCCATCCCATCAGGCACATCAGAAATTCAGTTTTCCTCACAGTGATGCTGGGAAGGAGCATCTCCATCATAGACTTCAGTAGGCTGGCATTGTCTGGGGGCAGATTTCCACCATAAGCAAGTTGAACTGTGAGGGTTTCCAGTGATCTGCAGGGCACACCATGAGCTCTTCACAAAGTTACCACAAGCTTTTCTTTTTCCTGGCAGGAGAACAGGTTTTGCACCCCTGGTAATTTTAATAGGAACCATCAAGTTCTCATGCATATACTTTCTGCATTCAAAACCAGTGCTTACAGGTGTCTTTTGAGGCATCACATTGTAGAGACTACAATTCTAACTGTTTCCTGCATTTGCTTCTTTGCTACCTGGCAGGGTAAATAATTCACGGTGTTATTCAGGAGCTGAATACTCTGCCTTAGCAGCAGCAGCTTCCCAGGCCGCTCTGCTCAAGAGGAGCTGCTTAAGGTCTTTAATAGCAAATGTCCTTGACTTCTTATCTGCTTTTGATGATGATTAATTTTATTAATTAGAAATACAATAGATCATATTAATTGGACAAGTTATAAAATTAAAGATTTGCCCTGGTGTTGCAAACTTGTAATTATGGGACTAACTTCATGCCTGTGAGTAGCTCCATTGAATTTATTTAAATGTTTGCAAGTAGCTAGTTCCCATGTACTCACTAAATTCACTCTCCTGCTGTTTTTCTACATAGAGGAAAAGTGTATTTTTGTGTGTGTGTTTAGAAAAGTAAATTTATTTTCTCATATTTGGCAATAATAAGTCATCTGGTCCTTTCCAATTGCATCTGACAAAGAAGACACTATACTGGAATGTAATTTTTAATAGCTAGAAATCGTGTTGTGCATCATTGAAGTACCTCTTAGATCAGAATGACAGACAAATGACCTGTATATATATTTGTTGTTAGAAATGACTGTTTATAAAGTTAAAGTTCCCTTCCAATCCTTGAAAAGAAAGTACAGAATAATGGACAACAAACAAAATAAGTTAAAAATAAAAACATTTTTAATAATTAAAAAAATTGTAATATTAATAAAAATTCAATTAGTATTACTTTATTTAAAAATTATATTTCATTTTAATCCAGAGTCCTATTTTTAAACCTTCTTACATTTAACTTTGAATATGTTTTGTGTTAACCAATAATTTAAAAAAATCTCAGATACATTTTGATGATTTTTACACATTTTGTATAGTTTACGCTTTCATAGAAAACTTCTGTGAAGCAAGTTTGTTGTGATTTTTAGAACAGAACACTAACTTGTTATGTTTGCTGCTGTTGAGAACTTGTCTTTTCTGCTCCCGCTGTAGCATTGTGTTAGGGATATATGGAAATAATGCAGTGGGGCCACTTGGTTTTCTGGCTGCCATTCCACCGAGTTTCACATTTTAATAACTCAGACTTGGTCTATAAAAGCTGAAGTATCAGCTTTTTAAAAAATATAAATATGCAAAGCCCCTAGCAGTGATTCCTTTTTACCCTTGCAATACCCCAGCCCTGTAATAAAAATTTTAGAAGTCTGCTGTTATGATTATAGATACAATATAACTTGAAAAATGCTTCTGAGACCACTAAATCAGAACAATTTAGTTGCTGGAGATTAAGAAAAAAACCATAATTTGGATAAATGGGAACTGGATAATGACTACAGGGAAACGAGGAAACAGAGTTGCTATTACAGTACATGTTAGTGTGATTGTTTTCCTGAAAGAAAAAGTGAGGGATTTTGCTAACTGGACATGTATGACTGCCTGTTTTAAGATTCCATCACTGAGTATGTATCTGGCTTGGATATGTTGTTGTGAAGTTACGTCCAAAAGACACTGATAGCCCACACTTTCCATGAAATCACATCATCATGTGTCTGTTTTAGAACTTGTTTCCAATGTTTATGAATGTCCATTTTTGTCTACACAGAGCCAGTTCATTTTAAAGATTAATTTTGAGAGCTTGTTGCTTATGAGGACTGTTTTATTTGTGTCTTCAGGATATTGACCTGAAAGCGTGTCAGGAAGCTTTGGATGACTGCTGTCCACACCAAGGAGGTGATCAGCTGGAACTGCAAGTGGAGGAGGAGGACAAAGACATGAATCAAGTAAATGATGAAAAAAATGGAAGAAGGGAAAACTGTGAAGTGGAAGTGAGGCAGGATATTTATCACTGAGATAGAGTAGTGAAAGAAATGGAGTGAATGGTTTTGAAAGGGATATTTCATCTTCTTTTTTCATTTGGCGTGTCCCTTGAAAGGGCAGGAAAGGAGCAGTGACTTCAGATGATACTTTGTGAATGATGCCCTTGTACACCATATCAAAAATTGTGTCCCGTCCATGCCCTCCATATTGTTTATGTAGTTGAAATGTTCTAAAGTGTACAGAAATCACTTGCAACTAGCCATTTTTCCAATTGGTTTTATTTTCTCCATCGTGAAGGTGTTGTGTTTGTGGGCAAGAATTTTTTTTTGGCCAACAAACACTTGAGATGTGGATGCTGAATTATACCATTTGTGTAAAGCTTGATGGTCAGATGTAGAATTACATTTGGGAAACTGGATTGCTCAGATCTTAACATGTGTATTGTAACTAGAAGGCAGAGAAATAATCTGAATGATGTTAAACTGAAATGGGTGCATTTTGGGTTTTATAGTCTCTGAGAGCTACAATGAAAAGAGCATTCATTCTTCTTGAGACCTTATGAGAGATGAGAACATTTGATTCGGTTTTCTTGGCAGCCCCTCTGGTCACCACTGCCCTGGCAGCTAGGCATTGAAAAAATACTTGTTTTTCTCACGATGGTGCATAGGTGCAGCCTCAGGGGTGAGGAAAGCCCAGTTCTGTTGTTGTGGGGCAGGGTAGGATGCTCTTGCCATGGAGTTATTTTGCTCATCCTAGCGACATGACATCTCCCATCAGGATAAAGACTTGATGGCAGGGTCAGCAGCAGTGTTTTGCAGAGCTCTGCTCTGTTTCCTCTTGAACTTTTATTTGTACCTCCTTATATGTAAAACAACTGTGCTTTACAAAGCATTTCTCTTTCTTCTGTCACAGAGCAACCACAACCATGTAGATTCTGTTCTCTCCTTAGAGGGCTATTTACAGCTTCTGTCATCGCAGATGGGAAACATGCTAGAGGTAAATGGGAAAACACGTGTATTGCTGGGGTACGGTCAGTGATTATTGGATAATGACTTACTCTGTTTTGTCTAATTAAAAAAAACCAAAACAGTGAAAATACCAGCAAATCAATGCAGTAACTTACCTGAAAATGTTAAAGATGCTAGTATCCACCTTTTACAGAAGCTGTCATTGGCTCTACTCAAAAAATTTTCCCCAGTAACTTGTCTGGGATTTGAAAACTGCAAAGTCCTGTTTTCTTTGTTACCTGGTGTTCAAAGTTGTATGGAGCCACTGGACAACTTAATTAGTTCAACTGTTAATTCTCTTTTTGAAACCTAATGCCAATTCATATTTATACATCAGCCCTTGGTGTGTTTCTCTAGAGCAACACTGAGTTATGAAGCACTGGCAGCTATTAAGCATTTGCAGCCAAAGATTAGAGTTGACATAATTATTGGGTCAGGTGCTTACAGAGATAACTACCCCCAAGAAGAACAGACCATCTTTGCTGCAGATCAGGTCAGTCAGCATTAGTGGCAAAACCCTTTTGTTTTCTTTATCTTCTGGGCTTCTGATACTATTGTTTACTTTCTGGGTGCCCATCTTCACAAAGTTGTTATCTTAATTGGAGTCTCCCTCCTGTCCCACAGCTCATAGCTGCAATCATTAACCTTGAAGCTATTCCCTACATTCCTTTTTTTGAATACTCCAAGGACATCTTACATATGCTTCACATTGTAGGAGCCTTACATGGTCATTAATGTTTTCCATATAACTTCATGTTTATCTCTAGAATGCCTAGTTTTGGGAATCTCTAGGTTGGATAGTGCATCCCAGCCCATAAATTAGCCTCCCGTTCTTTTTGGCTTCAGTAATGGATTCCATGCTAACAAGGTTCAGAGTTTCATCAGTTCAGTTTTCTCTGTTCTTTCCATAATTTGAAAGGAATATAGCTGTAGCCTTTATATAGCTAAAACAATACACGGCTGCATATTTTATCCTATGATTCTGTGATTTAAGACTATTAATGCACTGCCATCTTGTGACAATCTATCTGTTGAAAATGGATTGCTTGTTTTTTCCAGGTGCCACGTCTTTATAATGTGTGGAGGATTTTGTAATAGTTAACTGCTAAGAATATTTCTTTTCAAGGGCTTAATTGAAAATACCAGCTCTATCTCTCAGACTACACATGGTCTAGTACAACTCCCTATGAGAAATAAGGCAAGACTTCTTGTTACCTGAGCTCCCAGTAAGCGTAATAGAGAACTTGACATTCTGCTCTTTACGGTACATGATTCCTTCTCTGTGGGAAGTGCTTTTACATTGTTTGTTCAATGAACTACAGTCAGAAAAGTCCCTTCCTGCACCACTGTAGGAATGCTGAGCTATGAAGGAATCCTATCATATGCTTCCTACTTGATGTATTTACATTCTCAAGTTTTTTGTATCCATGTGTTTTATGACTGCTCTCTTTGATAGCAAATGTCCTGACATAAATGCCCCTATGCAGTGACTGTACTTCCAGGATCCAGCAAGTATAATGCAGGCCCACAAAAGGTGGGCCTTAATGCTACTGCAGTAATGCTACTGCAGTCTGGACTTCAGGGCTGAGGGATCATACAGCAGATTTATTTTTGTAAAGAAAAACAGAGTAGTAATTGGAAGTCAAAGACATCCACAGAAGTTGTGATGGGGTCTGTGTGTTCCTCCAAAGTGATTAGTAAAGAACGAGTTGAGTTGAAATCTGAACACAATAGACCTCAGTTAAGGAGCTAAGCCAAACATAGCAGCTCATAGCCCGAAAAGATTTTATAAACGGTGAAAGAAAAGCAGTGAGAACATGTCAGTGTGACCTTAACCTCTCGTGAGGTTAGCCAGCACAATCCTCCCCTCTTTTCTTACACCACTCTTCTCACTGGTTAAGTCCTACCAGTAAGCTACTTGTCTTCTTTACGAGGTTAATTTTCTGACAGTTTAGCACCTTGAACCAGCTCACCCTGGAATCAGATGATGATCAAAATCACTACCAGGGAACAGGCAGGTCTGCCGCTCCTAGAAGGACCTTTTATTAGACCAGATCAGATGAACACATAGGCTGTATTTTGATGTACACTTGGCAACAGTCCCATTTCCACCTCTTAACACTCATCAGTGCCACACTGTCCTTCGTGAGTCCTCCTCCTCCTCCCATCCCTTCAGTCACTTTTCTTCTGCACCCTTCCCACTTCCTCTTGCCAGCACAGGTTATGCTGTGTACAAATGGTAAACAGTATTCAGGACAGCTAGAAGAAGAGTTTAACATAGATTTCTGACTTTTATAGGTTCAAATAGTGGAATATTAAAAAAAAAATAATATTGATCAAGACTGTGTAGGTGAGGAAAGCGGATGCATTCATTTTATAGAAGATCCCATTTTCCCCCATCATCTTTTAGGCGAGTTTACTGGAAGATACACAAGTTGCTACTTCTACTAGAGGCCAAGACCTGTCATCCTCACACAATGTAAGTCTGACACAGACACTTTGCTACTGTTTCAGTCCTCATGACACCACACTACTAAGAACAGACTACTCCACTCAATCAAATTCAGAAACAAGACATTTACAAAGACAAGAATCTCTTCCTCAGCCAAGCACCAATATTACAGAACCAGAATCACTACTTCATGGGTCAAATTTGACAGGGCTGTTTTCAGCTGCTGACATTAGAAACCTAATGGCCCGTGATGATAATTTTGATGAAATTAAACTCATGTCTTTGGCTTTGGAGGAAGGCTTTGATCCTATAGAAGTTTCTCAGCTCTTTGAAGAACCTGGCACAGATTTGGGACTGTCTTTGAATTCAAATCGCAACACCGCCTCTTACTCAGTCTGCAGTGAAGGTGCAGTTGGGTACAGCAGTGATATCAAATCTGTTTCTTCACATAACTTAGGAGCTGTTGGTGGCCATAGCCAAGAACACAATAAATACAGCCAAGTGAAATATCCAGGTGATTCAGAGCGTTCTAGAGAAGCCACACTTCAGCAATTTCTTCATAACCACACTTATCAACTGCCAAGTCAAGCAGCATCTACTCTACAGCATCAGCAGCAGATGTGGATGGAGAAACCAAATGAAGTAAAGGATATATGCCGTAATTCTGACAATACAAACCTTAGCAGTGATGAATGCTGTGCAAAAGCTCTGAGAATACCATTTTCAGTAGATGAAATTGTGAGCATGCCTGTCGACTCTTTCAACACCGTGCTAGCAAAGAATCATCTGACAGATACCCAGGTATCACTTCTGCGTGACATCAGACGAAGAGGAAAAAACAAAGTTGCTGCTCAAAATTGCCGTAAACGTAAACTGAATGCAATCCTTAACTTGGAAGAAGATGTATGTAATCTTCAAACACAAAAGGAGAGCCTTAAAAAGGAACACTCTCAATGTAGTAAATCAATCAACCAGATGAAACAGAAGTTAAATAGCTTGTATCATGACATTTTCAGTAGATTGAGGGATGACCAAGGTAGACCTGTTAACCCATGCAAATATGTCATTCATTGTAATAGTGACGGCAGTGTTTTCATAATACCCAAACACTTGGAAAAATCAGAACAGAAACAAGATAACAAAAAAGAGCAGAAACAAAAATAAGATGGCTGGAAATCACTTAGGTTTTATTTTTCCTGAAAGAGTAACAAGGATATTTGCATGAAGACTGGAGCCAGTGATTACAGAAAAGGCTACACTTGAGGAGGAAGACTGAAGGTTCTAGGCTCTGGCAAACCCAGCCAACTGTGACTTGTTAGAAAGTCTATCAGTTGAGGCTTCTGAATAAAGAAATCTCAGTTTTAATTAGAACTAAAGGAGCTAGGCCATCAGTATCAGCATAGTTGTATAGGCCTATGTAAAATGAGAAATTTAGTTTCTGGTGATGGGGGGAAGAACATCAGTGGGGAGAAAAAAAGCAAGCCTTACATCAGTTACACATGGAAGAAAAACATGTTTTAGTCTTGAGTACTTGATTCTTCATACACAAAATGACCTTATTCTATTACTCTTTTTTAGCACTGAAAGAAAAATTGTAGCACAAGTTCATCTTCACCTTAAATTCACTGTGGATTTATGTATCCCTAAGAGATACTCCGCTTTGCATTTGTTCAGAACTGTTCTGCTTTTCCTACTTTTGAGGAGAAAGGCCCAGGAGGTTATTGCGTTTTTCCTCACTACTTTCACCATCATAGCTAATGTACTAATTAATTTTACAACTCATATGGTCAGTCTGCAAAATATTACCATCTGATTCAATATTGTCTTGCCTTCATCCTCTGCAACTGAATCACTCAACATTTCCATGAAAATGAGTGATGGTGAATGAGTTCTGTGATTTACTTGTGTACCTTCCCATTTCACCCCATTTGGTTGCCTTCCTCAAGGAAAAGTAGTATTTTTTTTTCTATTTAGCTTTTTAAAACTGGTATTTTTAAAGTATATTCTATATTACAGATTTACATTTTTAAGTTTTTCCCAGATCTTTAAATTGAACCAATTACTATTTATCTGTACTTGTGCTAGCAAGGTTACACTCCCAACAGTAGCTTTGAATGAAGAGCTGAGCTTTTTGGCTTTGCTATTTATTCATTTGTGCTATGAAAAAGAAGACATTTTATTCACTCACATGCTTGTTCACAGCAGCTTATCCTTTACTATTTTACAACCTGAAAGGGGTTTGCAAAAAAGATGGCCTAAAAGGCATACAATGAATGATAAGGAATGAGTGTTAAGAGGCATACTAGTTTATAAGATATTAAAATAATTACTAACAACTAGTTAGCAACTTTTATTACATTTTATAAAAAAAACTAAAAACTGGAATAAAAAAATTCTCATTGGTAGTGAGACAATGACAATGTAGCGACTTTATGGTCAAGTATGTTAAAAAAAAGCATTTGCACCAAATGTAAGAACTACACTTACATGCAATGTATGTGGTTTATGTTTCTGTTTAAATGCCAAATTGTACCTTTTGAAGAAATAAGGTATGCTATTAGCATGTAAACCATGTTTGTTTGCGTGTGTTTGTAGTGGTAGCATCAAGTGGCATTTTCTAAAATGGTAACACTGCCTGCAAAATACACTGAATTATTGATAAATAAATCAGCCAGTTCGAACAATTTGCTCTGCATTTTATATTAAAAGATTTATTTCAATAAATGTGTGCATCTGTTATGTTTTGCCACAGCTTCAAATTGATGGGCAAATTCAATAGTGAAAACTTTAATTAGTGAGGCCCTGATATTTCTTGCTGTTGTTAAACATCAGTGTGAAGCTTATCTATCCTAACCGCTAGTCACAAGAAACTCTTTATTGCTGTTCATTAACTTCAACCAGAACATGCAACAGGTAACAGATACACGATTGAATTGTGAATTTTATTGGTAGTTTCAGGACAATCATCCATGTTTGATTGTAGTCTTTTAATTAAATGACATAGTAAGCATTTTAAAGTCTATGCATGAAGCCTTTGTGGGACCAGTACTTTAGGTCTACTTCATGGCCTATATGTACAAATTCTGATATTAAATAAGGCCCATAACAGACAAAACCAGAAACCCAAGTATTTGTTTCAGGGCCTCACAAGTTTCCACAGTCCTATAAGAGGGGTGGGGAGGGGTGTGGAAAGAGATAAAAAAAAAAAGGAAAAAGAAAAAAAAGAAGTAACCCCTCTGATGCCTGCTCCTTCTGTAGCAGAAGTGGAGTGAGCTCCAAGAACTCTATGTAAAGCCAGCTAATGAAGTACACCATACACCCATCTGTGTAAGTTACATGGGTGAATTTTGGCACATACTCAAAATAAGGAAGCACATAGGAACTCTTTCAGAGAACAGCAGATTCCTGTAAAACGAAGACATCAGCCCCATCCCAATCTCGTTCCATTACCTGTAGATACACAATTAGAAAGTAGCATGAACTGCCCTCAGCTAATCCCACTCCCATTATTGTTCAACAACTGTATTTATTTATGAAACTCAACTAGCAACTCTACCCTGACAAAATCTCTCAGGTAAGTTACTAATTTTGGGTGGACATTAAGTTACAACATTGCTGATGCAGACACTGAGATCTAGATGTAGTACACACCATCTTCTCAAGCCTTCAGCTACCTACCCACAGAAAAGACAAACTGCAGGCGGAATTCAAAACTTTCAGTTAGTAGACTGCCATTCAGTTTTACCTAAAGTGTGTACAAAGCCCCCAACCCTGCGTTGCCTTGCCTACACCTTACATTTTCACATCCTTGAAGTATTTGCGAGTTAGGCTAGACAGGTAAGGAAGGTTTTACAGCAACCTTTCTTCCCAAGGGAAAGGGTTCCTAAAACTACTTTCAAATCCACTTCATACAATGAAGTTCATAACACTGTATTTTCAACCTACACACAAAGGACACACTGTACAGGAACTGAGGAGCTACTTGGGAAAACAGCACCGTTCAAGGAAACTTATAACTGAAATGACTGTAAAAGGTAAGAAACACCCTTCCCCCCCACAACGAATTCTGTCTTGGCTTTCTTATTAAGATTTTAACTTTCAAGAAACCAAAATCCAGTGTACAATCCAGGAACTATGCTGTGTAAAGACATGATGTGCCAAACAACTCTGAAGTCAGATGTCTAGTGAAAAAACTAATTATTAGAGCTGCATTGCACCCGTTAATACTTACATGGAGAAACACATCTCTCTGAAGTAGGAACAATGAAAACCACTTTTTTAAAGCACTTGTTACACTGCTAAAAAATGCAAAGCTGAGGATCTTGGATTTAACTGTCGAACAAAAAAAAATGCAAATACCAGTGTGGGAGTTATCATAAAAATGTTGTTCCCATGGTAAAGCTATTAAGCAGTCCATAACATTTGAATGGTAAAGTGTGTTTTTGTTACATTAATAATGAAAGTTATCAGCAAGAGGTTAGAAAAGGTCAGATTAAGTATAGAGAAAAACACTGGGTGGTGGAGAAATCACAAAGCACACAGATTACCTTCCTCATTACTGCTGGCAACAACGTGCATGGGCACTACAGAGCCACGTCAGTTGCAAGCTGCTCTCAGATTCGTACCTTTTCCAGATGAGCATCCATTAGAAATGAGCGCAAGTTTAGCACTTTATTAGAATGCAAAACCCTAATCATCATTAAGAAATATAAGGCTGAACATCCACATGGGCAAATTCACGCCCCCTCCCGAAGACATACGGCATACTCAGCAACACTCGCACACACTTTGACCACTAGCAGCACTGCGCTGAAGTGCAGCTTTAGCCTCATGTTCTGATTTTATTCAGTACTTTGTTACTAGGACTGTTACTGCTCAAGAGCTTACAATCTAGTTTTAAATGGGGTGAACTGGAGTAAGGAACTTTGAAGAAACAAAAGGCAGATTGCCTTCATCAAGATCAGTTTGTCAGTATATATTTGTCTCAAAATACACACACTACATTTGTATCTTGCAGGAGTCAGCAGTATAGTTCTAACAATCTTCAGGACAGGGTAGGTAGAGGCCTACAAATGAGACAACAGGACACAGCACCAGGTTCTGGTGAAAAATGATTTATTAAATAAACCAAATAGAGATGACACATGAAGCCATGTGAAGTCTGATTACCGCAGCATACCTTGTAAAAGTACTGCATATTGATACCTCCTACACAGCTACTACAACTCCATTAAATGCATCAGCCATTGATTTTCATACAAGAATGCCTAAAAACGGACGCAGAGGAACAGACCAAACACAAGGAAGCGAAGGGGTGGGGGAAAAATCACGTTGGCAGTAACTAAGGGGAAACAGCAATTTTCTAGGATATGCCCAGAAAGTCACCTTTTTCATACAACGAAGTAGTGTAAGAGGTCACAGTGGAGTGTTTGTAAACTACATGGTCCCCAACCGCGGCTGACCCAGTACATTCATAGCAATCTGTCAGGCAAGTCACACAGCCACTGAAGCTAAACATCATTTACTGTTCATAAATAAACCAGTTTTTGCTTACATTAACTGGAATAACTTCTGCTGCAATGCAAATCAACAGTAGCTGCAAAGCAAGAACACAACTGTTAAAAGGGACAGCATGACTTATGGCAAAATGGATCAGCATCACCCAGAACACCCTCCATGTTGCACTGCTATGCATTCCTATGAACGAAGAGAACCTGGCATCTCCCGCCGGAGAACAAAGTAGTGGCACTACTGTGGGACTCTGCCTTCATCATGCACTCTGCTTTGAAAAGAAACTGAAGCAGTAACGCTAGAGGGATTGCACTATTCCAGTATGTTCTCAGCAAATATTCCTCTTTCACAAATGTGGCCAAGATGCCGATACAAACTCAGCTGACAGCTCCCTCAGAATTCCTATCTCTGTTTCTGGGGGTTTGTTTTTTCTTCCCCGAAAGTTGTATGATTTCATCCTCAAGATACGCACATTTATCATAAAACTGAAAGAATGCCATCTTCCTCCCCATACATTACGGAGTTCAATTCCTGCTAGTTTTACAGTATCAAGAGCAGTTTCTCACGTTTTGCTAAACACTTTTCAGCACCTGAAGCACAAGTAAAAGGAGTGAAATTCAACTTTCATTGTAAGTAATACAGAGAGCACGAAGTCCGAGTGGCCAGAACCGTAGGGTTTTGTGTTTGGGTTTTTTTGTTTGTTTTTGCTCCCATACCTGTTACCAACAAGTTATGCTGTCTTTCACATTCTTCCCTCGGTTTGCAGCAGAAAGCCACTGGGGGCAAGTTGGGCCTGGTATTGACAACCTGATTTTCAGTTCTGATCAGCAATGTTATCCTTAATTTGAAAACAAAAGTCTGTAGTGTGACATAAAACCAACTTCTTAAAAATTAAGAGAAGTACACATTTTCTACAAGGTGAGGACCAGTAATTCACCACACACAGTTGTTTTTATTCAAAGCTGCTAAGTATCAGTGTCAGGGTGACTCAAAATGACGACTTCTGTCACTCAAATAGTGAGTAAACACCGTGATTGTCACTTGAATTATTAACATACCGAGACAAAAAGTCATGAAAGTTCAACAGTAGGACAACAGGAAACTCACTCAAATACTCCAAGCTTTAAATATCCAATAACTTAGTTTTTGCTTACTGCTGTCTCCTACACACTCCCCCCATCACCAGTAGATCAAAATTAAAAAATCCTCATTATGGAAAATATAATGTACTTAATTCAAGTAAACTTTAAACCTTGTTGCAAAACTACTGAGTGTAAATACTTCAAACAGAAACAGAGAAGAATTACTGCCCTTCGAGATGGTTATTTTTTTTTGTCATTTGAATGTGGACATGGCAACTGCAAAGAAAAAGCTTCCATTAACTGAATTTAAGTTCCAGAAAGAAAGGCAAATTCCTTATCAACTCATTCTGCTGGAAAGAAGAAAGTAAGGCAGATTTTGGTGTCTTCATTTTCTGCTTCCACTGCAGCCCACTGGTTACCTATGCAAATATTTCAAAGTTTAACTTAAGAAGCACAGAAAAAAACCTGTATGTGAATCCTTATGTAGTATTTCTAAATTATATAATGAAGGTTAAAGACACAATTCTACCAAAGCTGAGCATATAAATTTAAAGTCTGTAATAAACCGTGTATGTAGGCAGGAGGTGAAAACAGTACAGACTGAAGATACCTTCCCTCAAATACATTCCCAAACTGAACCTTTCCCAAGCTCACACCTGGAGTTCGGTTTGGTTTATGGTTTTGTGGGGTTTTTGTTGGCTTTCCCCCCCTGGAAGATGCAGCTACCCGTAATGCAGTTCTGGTACAGCAGAAATTCTATATTCCATTCAGTCTCTCTCTCTTGATGCTAAAAGCTCTTTACAGGTGAAAATGATAAAGCTACTGTCCTATCACGTTCTGACAAATTGTCTGAAGTGGTTAGTTTCATTAACAGGAAAGGAGGAGGTATTTTTATAAAGTGATATAAAACACAGGCAAGAAGCTATTTTAAAGCAATTGTGTCCAACAGCAAAAGATGAACATTTTTAATTTGTAGCACTGTTTCTCCCAACAGAGAACAGATGCCCATGGTACAAGTTCTGTGAATACACTTGCCAAGTTGACTTTGTTTTAAATCCACCTCAAAATAGAATGTTTCAAATCATGAAAGGGTCTAAAAGCTGCACATAAACATTATTTAATGTTAGACACACACTAAGTTTTATTAAGCATTACACTAGAACTACTTTCGTATAAAAATACTTTATTTTAAAGCTATGAAAGTTATAAAAATATGTAGTTAAATTTTCTACTCACAGAATGTTTGCTATTTTAACATTAGTGATTTGTTTCTCCTAACGAATCTGAATTTTATTTGAAAGGTTTACAAGACATTATTACTATAATTTTAAAAACCCAGCATTACAGGGAGCTGTACTAATTGTGCTGTTTTATCAGTATTCATTTAACCTCTAGATTTTTTAATGAAGGCAGCAAAAACAACTATTTTCTGATGAAACAGAATTTCTTATTTCTTGAAGCGTTTCTGTGGTTGACCACTTCTTCATTAGTTACCTGCAGCATGGCACCTTCCTGCCAAAGAAAAAAAAAGTGTATCTGAAGATGTTTATCACATATGTCTAAACCAAATTACCAATAGGGGAACTTCAGCCATTTTTTTAAAAAAAAAAGTATAAGCAGTTCACTGGTGTGTCTAACACAAAATAGAACAGGACTTTTGTTAGAGGTGAGTCCACGTTCTTCAGTGGGTAGCCTTTTAAAGGCAACAGAACTTTGAAACGAGGGCGTTTTTTGGTTGGCTTTTTTTTCTTGGTGGGTTTTGTTGGTTTTTATTTAAAAAGCAAATCTAGTAAAGTATGCCACCCTTACTCTGAATAACTCATTACTTGATGAATAATTTGAGGTGCAAACATTCAACGCAGTGAGAGTAAGGATGACTGAATTTGGCACTAAGGTTTATTAGCTGCAAGAACTATAAAAAATGGTGGAAACCTCAACATTCTAACCAAATGCCAATTTACATAATTACATTACACACTTATGAAATACCACCTGCAGTTTTGTTTGAAGTTTTCACTTCCCCTCCTAAAGAACTGCTTATGCAGTTGTTAAAAGAATGGACGACACATTCCTTCACAGAGGCAGATGTATTCTGTGGTGCAATTTTTTTCCTTACATGTAAACAGTCTACAGTTACTTGGAAACCTTGAGGATGAAACGTGTTATATAAAATAGATTACAGTAGACAAGACAGATAACAACATAGTTCATTTTCAACAGCACAGAACTACCTTCATTGCATTACCTCGCAACCACCATAATGCATAGACTCCCAAGAAAAAATAAAATGTTGCAGGATGCAAAAATAAAGTTGTATGATTTAATTAACTTGTGACCTACCATTTTAACTACCAACACCAGGGATGGAACCCTTGCAAAGCTTTACTAATGGACACTTGCAGGTCTCATTTGTTCAACTGTAGCAGTGTACAGTGGCAGCAGTCTATGCTTGTCCAGGGTTCATATCATAGCTAGATTCCAGTAGGAAAAAAATATGTTAAGCAGCTGAAATTAACAAAAATTTGTTTGTAAAGAATTTAATAATACAAGAAAACAGGATTCATAAATTTCAATTGGTAATTGTTAACTCAATTCATTGCTATGTTAAACTACATAACGATAATCACTATACTGAAACAATACTGTCAAGCAATATTAGTTTCTTGTTTTTGGAACATTAAGAAAGAAAAAGTAAATAAGATCTTACCTAAAGAAGTTTAACTGAAGCTTAGAACTATTTTGCTCTACACCCTCAGCCTTCGTTGGCATCCTTAAACACTACTGTAGTTAAAGCTTTGCAGAAATACAGCTCAGCTTTTTAAGACTGGCTGAACTTAGTGACGTTTTCAAGAGTTCTCTTGTACTAGACCTGTGTCCCTGGAAGAGTACCTCGCTGGGGATATTTCCTTTCCTTGCCATTGAAGAAGCAGCATCTAAAAGATCTAAAAAGGTGTTTCTCCTTGCAGAGATAACCCTTAAGTTATCTAGATATTTTAAACCTGATCATTTACAGACAACATACTTTTTTCTGACCAGCATTTAATTTTACATGTACAACAATAGCTTTATATTATTTGTGGGACCTTATACTACCCACTCCTTGCCTTATTTTACAATATTAAAAAAAAAATCTAAAATTACACAATATTTCCTTTAGAATTATTTTATTAAATCATAAATGTACAACAGCTTCTTAACTCTACACACGCACTTAAATTTTTAAAAGGAAAACGTTATGTCTTATTACACCATGATCCTGGCTAATAGCTTTTCAAAACTTTGAGAAAAATCTTAAAAAAGGTTTCACATGTCACCTGAAACTTACAAATTTAACATTATCAAAGGAATGCTTCTACACTTACAAAGACCACTAGAAAGAAACAACAATTAAAAAGCTAAGAAACTGTCTCAAAGGCATTTTTACAATCCTTCCTCCACAGTAAGGTAATGTTATTAAATAATCCAAATCCATTCACAAAATGGCTCTCTGCATCTGCTCTGGTGTCTTCTGCCATATCACTGCATATTTATGCATGACTGAGATAAGTGTTTCCTTAACATTGTTATTTCGATAACCTGAAGCTGTTCTGTTACCTCTGGGCTCTCATCCTCTCCTATTTATACAGTGAAGCCTGTTTCAACAGAAGTAAAGAGTAAAAAAATAGGTTATGAAATTATTCATCTAACCATTTTTTAAAGGAAAGATAATATGAGCCTAAAAAGCTTTTAACTCCTGCAGCTACTCTCAAGAATCACTGCAATTTTAACACTTATAAACATACTTACCCATGGCATGCTTGCAGAAACTCAGTAACGGCTCCTCCCTCCATATCCACCACTTCCTCCACTGCCCCCTGGACCATAGTTTCCTGCAATTGCAGAAAAAGAAGAAACAGAACAGTTACACCACTACACTTTTCAAATCCAGGAATGCTTTTGATTTTGTATGAAGATTAACACCTGCTTTACTTCCAGAGACAGCATATACAACAAAGATTGTAACATTTCACTGCCTTCCTCTAAATAACCTCCAAGAACTACCACAAGAACTGCATGCTAGAATTTTAGAAAATTAAACATTGTCACATGCAATTTCATGCACTCTGTTTTCAGCCTGTGAGGGCTGACTTTATTTGCATGTTAAACCTTACAAGAAAGGGCTTTGTGATTCTGTTTTCGTTTCAGAAGCTTTACATGCCATATTAAATAACAATTAGACAAAAAGCAGGAAGTGTCAGCAAAAAGTGACAACACAACAAGGGGTGTGTGTGTGTGGAAGAAATCCCAGCAAGTTTACTGGATGTTAACTAGACTCTACAAATATTGTGAGTTGACAGCAAAGAATATGAAACTCGGCTAAAATATTTAGACTGACAACTGCAAAACATTTCATAATATTCTGGAAAAAGTAGTATCTTGTAATTTATCTTTTAAAAATAGTATTTATAATTTTCCACAAGACCAGATTTACAGTCTCAAGGTGGGAAATTGTAGCCAACTTGCAGAAAGAACATGTGCACAGCAGTCCATCTATTACAGACATTACCGAATTTCTAAATAGCAGTCTTAGAACCATAGAACTGTCTGGGTGGGAAGGAACCTTTTAAAGGTCATCTGTCACTAGATCAGGTTGCTTAAAGATCCATCCAACTTGGCCTTGAACACTTCTTCCAGGGCTGGGGCATCCACAACTTTTCTGGGCAACCTGTGCCAGTGTCTCACCACCCTCATCATACAGAATTTCTAACCTTAATCTACCCTCTTTTAGTTCAAAACAGCTACCCCATGTCCGATCTTCCCTTCCACCTCCACAAAAAACTAAAGCCCACACACTCTGTTTAGCTCCAAGGCAGGTCAGGACATATACAATACCTCCACCATATGGTCCCCCCATGTTCCTGCTGCCACCAAAATTTCCACTCTTCATTGGACCGTAATTTGAAGGTTGTTGGTTGTAGTTTCCAAAGTCATTATAGTTTCCACTTCCGTAATTGCCTGCATTATTAATACAAAAGTGGAGAGATATCTAGATGAGCTGAACTGCGTATAGCAAAGTTCTCTCGTTATTAAAATTTTAAATAAAGTACAAAATCACACAGATATTCCAGCAGTGTATGCAACAAACTGCTTTTTCATATTATTTCATACTATTTGGAAAACGAGAGGTTCCTTAGACAACATTTACAACCCCCCCGCCCCCTCGAATCTCAAATGGCTTGCACAAATTTACGACTGAAATGCTTGGTCATTTCAAGCCAGCAGGTTACCTCCTCCATAGTTGTCATAACCACCTCCATAGCCCCCACCCTGGTTGCCATATCCAGGTCCTCCTCCACCATATCCTCCTCTTCCTCCTCCGTAACCAGGACTGCCACCAAAGTTGCCACCTGTGACAATATAATCCTTTAAAATAAACTTTTCAGCGTGGAAGGCAACAAGCCTACAGAATCGGAGGATATTTTCCTGTTTACAAGTCTACAGGGGAATAAAAGGGTAGTTGTTTTGTAAAAAAACTTCTATGAACACTATTTTTAAAGGTATGTACCAACTCCCATCCCAACTGAATTGTGACCAAAACCCACCAGTCAGACTGCCAAGAAGCCTCAATTAAAAGGCTTAATTAAAATCTTCACTTTTTTTAGGAAATTTAAGAAACACTGCTATTCTAAAGAAAAGAAAAGGGCACGACTGTCCAAGAAATACCATGCAATTTGCCACATAAAGGCTTAACATGAGACAACAGCCATTGTGTGCTTCTTAAAGCCAATGAACAGCTTTGGCAATTAAGATGAATTTTATACAAATGGTAAGTGAATGTAAAAATGTTTCTGAATGTGAACAACCACCACTATCACTTGTAAACTAACCTCCAGGTCCTCCACCATATCCGTTATACCCATCACCAAATCCACGGCCACTTCCATATCCATCTGTTAGTGAAAAAAACCAAAGTACTTCAATCCACCTGTAGCAAATTGAATCCTCAAACCCCTGTAACCTTAAGGACCTATCTGAAGAGAATGTTGATTGAGCTCATGTACACTTGAATTTAGAGAAATATACATGAAATAACACATCCAATAACTGCTCTACATCTTCAGTTTTCTTGCATTTGTAAGGTACAGTTTTAATTTTGAACACAGCCCTTTCCACTGTAAAGGTCAGGCAAGTGCTGCACAGAATCCAGAGGAAAAAAATCTGAATTCCTTACAAAATCATTAAGTTTAGGTTAATGCTGACTTTTAACTAAACCCTTAACAAACCAACAAACCCAGAAAACCAGCCACCTTCATTTTACTGACTATCCACATAATCAATCTGTACTATAAAAGAGGTTTACAAGTTATTTTTCCCCCGAAATTCTTCAACTGCTACAGCTACATTTAAATTAAACAGCAGTAGCTTATAAGTTAACTAGAAAAACAGTACAAATAAGGAAAAAAAATGCTACAAACATGCCTGTCTTACCGGCTCCCCCTCTGAAATTGCTGCCAGGTCCTGGACCAAAGTTGCCACCACCTCCACGAGCATCACCAAAACCGAAGTTCCCTGTAACAGTTTTAAAATTTGTAAGAAGTGAGATCATGGAAAGCGAACACAAAAATCAAGCACAAACCATTAATTATTACTTGCCATACCTCCTCTTCCACTCCTAGAATTTTGGACTTCCTGCATTTCCTGTCGAGAGAGAGCTTTCCTTACTTCTGCATTATGGCCGTTGATGGTGTGATACTTCTGCACTGTAAACACACCAATAAAGATAGCATCAGCAATTAAGCACTGATCCAGCAACAAAAGAAAGAATATAAAGCTTCCAAAAATGAAGTAATTCCCAAATTAATCCATACATATTCCATATCATTAAACAACAAAAAAATCCCACAACTATGATTTTTAAGCAAAGAAGCCAGTATTTATTTAAAATGTGTTCCCACACAATTCACCAATATGATTATTTAGCATATATTCATACACATAACTAATTCCATTACCTCTTTATTTTAATTTTAGTTTTACACAATTACCTTGACTGTAAGGATTAATTCTATCAAATGGAAGAATGAAATGAAGCTTACTTACATACAATTTTATCCACAGGATCATGGTCATCAAACGTGACAAATCCAAACCCTCTTTTTTTACCAGACTGTCTGTCAGTAATTATCTCAATAGTGTCGATTTTTCCATATTCTTCAAAGTAGTCACGAAGATGGTGCTCTTCAGTGTCCTCTTTAATGCCACCAACAAATAGTTTTTTCACAGTAACATGAGCACCAGGTTTTCCAGATTCCTGTTAAAAGAATCCTTTACATTACCAAAAAGAAAATCAAATTCACTAATCACTACTTTGCCAGGATTTCAGGAATGGAACACTGATAAACTAAGACTTTTCCAGCACTGAGGTAGCCCTCTTATGATGCACTGTCCCTGAAACCTTGCCTGCGGACCTTCTGGAGGGAACAAACACTGGGCAATTAGGACTCCCACATTTATGTCAAAGCCTTAAAAGCACTGAAAAACATACAGATAAAAGTGCTGTGAAATGCAAAAAAGTAAATAAAAAGCCTTTAACACATTTAGAGAAAACATAAGATCAGCTCTTTGAAAAAACTGCAAGTATTTAATAATTTAAACTAGAGCACAATTTTCATAATTGAAACAAAGATCTGTCAGCTTCCTCTTCCCATTCCCTCAAAAGCAGTGAAACCCACACCCCACTCATATCACCAAATCCACAGCTATGCATTTTAATCCCTATTCAAAATATGAAGACAACTCATCATGCTCATGGATTATTTTTACACTTTGAGCACGATATCCAAGCTGCCGTACTAGGTAGAAATGCTCAAGTACCTCTATGCCACAGTAACCTGGCTGAAGAGTTTACACATGCACTGCATTCCTGTGCACTCACCTAATTTGTGCCCTGAAGTTTAAAACCAAATATGGCTGGGAGATAAAGCCAGAGTAGTCCTAAGATGACTTTGTATACCACCACTGGAAAAAAGAAGCTTCCCTGCTACATTCTGTATTTTCAGTAACTTCAGTTACATACCTTTTAGAAATATGCAAGATGACGTTGGAACAGAGTCAGGAGAGATTGACAGTTTATCAATTCAAGGTTTACTAACAGTAATAATTCCAGAGAAGTTAGTTTGGAATTTGTGTAATTACAGGCATTCAACACATTTTCACTAACAATACTTTCAGACCCCAATTGCGTCCCTAGCAGACATGATTCCACAACCAGAACAACTTAATAACTCACTGTAATAATAAGCATTTATGTAATAGTGTCATTTAACAGACAAAAAGTGTGGGAAATAATGCCCCAAGTACAGCCTTTTAACTAAAGAATTTAAACCCCAGCCACTTCAAACAAGAACGAAGCGTAACTGTCTGACCAAAACATAGATTCCTTTTTCAAAGCATGAAAAGCATCTGCTTTCAAAGCCACACTCACCTCTCTAGCCACAGCTCTCTTAGGCTCAACCACCCTTCCATCAA
This sequence comes from Aegotheles bennettii, assembly GCA_013398125.1. NCBI lineage: Eukaryota > Metazoa > Chordata > Aves > Caprimulgiformes > Aegothelidae > Aegotheles > Aegotheles bennettii. Next base: position 127,770 of record VZRW01009680.1, read on the forward strand.
TCGTGTGAGGTCTTGCAGCCATGGCTGCATCGACCTCAGCCATGGAGGAGAATGTTACAAAACCAAATCCTCTTGATCTTTTGCTTGCAGGATCCCTCATTACCTGAAAACAATAAACATGTTTAAACCATTTCTACTCATCTCATGTTAAGCTTAGCACTAACAACATTTGGAGAGAACACGTAAAGTTAGTTTACATTTTAATTTGATTTCAAAACACTATTATAATACAGTAGAAAGGTATGCCAATTAATTACATGAACAGCACTGCTTGGAAACATCAAATTTCAAACCATTGTTGTCCTCCAAGACTCTATCCATAACTCACAAATACTGCTATCAGTGACATACATTTGTATTTGTTTTCTCAAAAAATCAAATACATAATTTATTTTAAGCTTTCTGAACACTACAGACTTTAAATTTGTGTTATGAGATGTATTTACTGGTCCCCCCCCAAAAAAATCAGTTGAGGAACTTCTGCAAGAATCACCATCCCTGGAGTTATTTAAAACATGTGAAGACATGGCACTTAGGGACATGGCTTAGTGGTGGACTTGGCACTGTTAGGTTTACAGTTGGACTCAATAATCTTAAGGGTCTTTTTCAACCTAAATGATGCTATGCAAACATCACAGAGAAAAGACAACTTTTTCCATCTTGAGTCTGCTTACGGCAACACTAGCTTTCACCCAAAGGTTACCAATCACACAGATGTAACAGTGCTCTGTGTAAACACTCCCCAATGCACTTCAGCCAATGGCCCAAATGAATTTTAAACTGCTGACATCAGTGGTTAGAGATAATCTGGGAGATTTTACAAGAAACAGATTATGAATGCTCCCTAACTGTATCCACAGTTTGCAAGGGAAAGTCTATGCACAGCTTCAATGGACTGAACTAAGTATAAACCAACCAACTGTACACTTAAAATTTAGTATTCCATCTTTTCATTAAGCAGAAAGCAAACTCCCTACTTCTACAATTTCTAAGCGTTCTATGCCACTGTTGTACATTAGTACGACAAACTTACCACACAGTCTGTAAGCTTTCCCCATTGCTCATAGTAACTCCTCAAGCTTTCCTCTGTTGTTTCAAAGCTTAAGCCACCAATAAACAGTTTGCGGAACTGCTCCTTTTCCCTCTGTAACAGAAAAGATTACATTAATATAATCAAGAGTACACCCTCTGCACCAGCATAATTAAGACACCAAGTAAGATTTTTTTTGAAGTGTCAAAAATTTTCAATAAGACGTATTTTGGAAAATTAGGCTTGGTTCTTCTAAATGTTTCTTCTTTCTATTCAAGAAATTACACAATTTATGCAATTCTATGGGTTCACTTTTACAATGCAGATTTTAATAATGTGCTTCTTCCCATCTCTCTCTCCAAATATTATGAACAAGGGACCACACTCAAAGACTTCCATAATAGTCCTCTCAAAGATATTTAAGAGATGCTTTTTAAAGAAAGATAAAAACAAACCTGAAAGTTCTCATTACAGATAACATTAATTCATTCATCCACTCTGATTCTATTCCAAAGGGCATTTATTTGTAAAAAACACTCTGGCTCAAAATGTTGCTCATTAGTACTATCAAACTTTACCCAAGGCATTAAAAATAAGATACAGCTGAAGATGTTCTAAAATGGATTGTCAATTCATATTTTCTCATTTTTAAAATGAATGTAAGCTGGAGCATCTGTAAAATAGATCTGGGATCCTGCACCATTGGAATGAGCGGTAAACCTACCCAGCCTCAACATCAGCAGTATCAAAACTAAGTGGAGTCCCTTTAAAATGGAAATGTGGATAATACATATTTGCATACATACATATACAAACATAAATTATGGTTTCAGTAAGACTTTGTTCTGTTACCCTTCAGATAAACTATCACTGTGCTTGTTCAGCAGAGATTTCTGCTATGATGTCAAGTACATCGTTGAAAAAACCCAGGACAAATAATGAGGTATTACATTTACTGTTTTGTATGTGGTATTACACCAAAGCAGGAAGGACAACCTTTATCCATTTAAAATACTTTTATACTAACTTTATACCACGCAGGATATGTAATTGTAATTTCCTACATGTAATAGCATCACTAGGTTATACATTTTGCAATTCCACACATCAAACAGCAACAAGTAACAAAAGTGTACTAAAAAGTAGTTCCCCTTTCCACAAAATTTAAGATTTCAGAATGTTGTCTGAAAGAGACCTGTCCTGATAGGGGTAAGAAAACTCAAATGCAATGATTACTTCAGCTTTATACTATTAATTGATTTTAGAAATCAAGAAAATCTGCTTGGGTGTTGAGTTTTGTTTTTTTTAGAGTGGTGTTTAAAAAAAACCCCAAACAACCCTATGACTGCACAGTTACCTAAAACTGACAAACACACCATGACCAACTATGCACTAAACCTTAAGACAAATGTAAAAAGAAAACAGACAACCAGCAACTAACAATGAGGTTTGAAAATTAGCAAAATAGTTCACTGCATAAATGCTTTTAAAAGTATTAAGCCAATCTGCATGTAGACTAACACGTTTTCTGAGGTTGTCCAAGGTAGGCCTGGATCTAGATGCATGTAACAGGAGGACTATTACTGTAGGTAGCACAGAATCAGATTTTGGTCAGAATCAGTTTCTGTTCAAAATGCGTCACCCTATTACCAGTTTGAGATACTGCAGTCTGACAAGGAAGTGAACCATTAGAAAAATACACTTTTATTTTCCAAATAAGTACCATATTTGGGAATGATCAGTTTAAGTGTCTCTTAAAAACACTTGAAATCTGCTGTTTGATGTAGTTCCGTTCCCCCCCCAGAACACAGAGGAAGCTCCTACTGTCTCCTCCTTGTACAGACAGGCAAAATTAGACACAAGAGTTTAACAGCAGCAAACCCACATTATGTCAACTCTCCTTTCACTTCATCTGCTAAAGGGAATAAAGGAAAGGATGCTGCATACCAGACTTGTACCAAGAACTCCTATGCTGCAAGTCACACTATAATTTATGATTTGAGTAGGGTAGCAGGGAAACGATTTTAAGCAACACTAGTGCCAAAAGAATCATCCTTTCAAATTACTTCTGTTCTGCTGCTTGAAAATTAGGGACCACTTGCTAGTTACACAGGCCCAGAAAAGACACTTTTTCCAGTGTAATCAATTGTCCTGTATCCAATAATGCAGTTTATATTCTTATAAAAATATGAGAATTGAGCAAACTTAGCAGGCATGTAGGATTTTCCCAGTGCTACGTTTACCTTTGGAAACAGTTATAAACATGTAAACGAAACTCAAGGGAAGAACGGAATCTATCAGCTGTAAGAACTGCATTTGTTTTTTGAAGGACAAACATATACCACACATTACTAAGGAACATTAAACAGAATAATCACACACTTTACAGATGTATGAATCCTTAGAAACTGTAATTAAGCATGTATTATTATGAAGTGTCATGCAGTACGTGCTCTACCCAGAACAACACCTAGACACCACACAGCAATGCAATTCACTACCAGTTCTTTGGTTAAAACCACTGTGTGAAAACACCATGAACGTGTTGTTCCACTAATCCACGTGCAGCCTCTGGACACAGAGAAGCAATTTGTCTTAAATGCATCTGTTTTCAGAAGCTCTAGTTAATCTAGCATTAACCTCCCACCAGGTTCCAGAGAGCTCTGACCATCTGAAATTTATGCTGAAGCTGTAAAATACATGATAAAAATTATCACACTGGTCCCTCTCAGAACCTTAATGAAAATCCTTACTTGGTAAAAACAACCCTACACACACACACAAGCCACCCCCGCCAAGGCCCAGGCGATAAAAGCTGGAAGAAAAACCTCTTTCAGGATTTCCATAGCACACCCTGTGGCAGGAACGGAGCACGGGAGGGAATCTTTGTCAACTCCGGACAATACCCGTATTTTGAGCCTTCCTTCACAGGCTTAAAACAATACTTCAAAGGGCTGGTAAATGCATAGCCTTCGCTGGAAAATTCATCCTGAGAGTAAGGAAATACGTTCCACATAGCAGTAATGCGTGCACAAACACTCCAGGCTGCCCACAGGCTTCCGTGGAGTTCAGAACCTGAGTAACAGAAGAGTTAACTGAGAGGAGCCAGCGGGATCTCTGCACTGCCGCAGCCAGGCCTGCACAAAGCAGCGCTGGGGCTGCTGGGCCTGACCCAGAGACACCGCTCTCTCACCCTGCCAAAGGCCCCGTCCGCCCCTGAACGCCCCACAGGCTCTGCAGTCCAGCAGCTGGTTCTCCCCGTCCCCCCGCCCCCGCCGCCCGATGCTGCCAGGAGCCAAGCGGCTGCCGAGCCGATTCCGCCATGTGGCGGAGATCAGGAGCACAGGGCCCCGCAGCCGGGAGGGGAAAATGGCGCCCAGAGCAGCCGCCGCCTCCAGGGACAGCGATGCGGCGGGAAGCGGAGAACTTCTGGGAGCCCCGAGCCCGCGTGGGGGGGCGGGGGAACCAAACACAAAAAACACTCCAGTCCTCCCACTAACGAGAAACCCAGTGCTGCAAACCGCTCCTAGCCTGCGCCTACAGGCGCGGCACCAGAAGAACCTGCAAGCGCCCTTTCCCGCCCCCGCAGGTAGTAGGCGGCTGCAGCTGCCACCCCGCCTCGCAGCCCCTCCTGCCGCACTCGTTGCCTCGCCCTCGGAGCGACCCTCACAGACTCGCGTACGAGCGAGCCTCAGCGCCGCCATTTTACCCCTCCCCCTCGCCACCGCCATTACCGGCAGCGCCACCCCGGCCGGCCAGCACCGCGCAGGGCACAGGCGGCTGCCCGCATGGCGCTCTGACCGACCTCCATAGCCCTGCGCCCCCCTCCTCCGGCGCCACCTTAACGGCAGCTCGGCTAACGGGTATGTCAGGCCTCGCCACCCGCCATGCAAGGCTTCCGCCTCCCCTCTCGGCTGCACACCAGCCCAAACCGCCGCTTCCAGAACCTTCCTCCCCACCAGCTCTTCCCCTGCAGCCAGCCAGTCCCCTACCCGCGGCCGGGAGCCGCAGCAGCACCCAGACCCGCAAAAATTCACTCCGTACGCCTGGCCAAACGCGCCACCCTCCTCCCAAGAAGAGCCTGAATTCTCCCTTTTCACGTACCATGTTCTTCATGGTTCGCGTATTCCCGGTGCAGATTCCCGAACAGCTGCTCAGCAATGGCTGCCCTAACTGTTACGTAATTTGAAATTCAGCTCCGCGCAGTGCTAGCGCCCTCCTTCTCCAGCCCGGGATCGCTCCAGAGGTTTGAGGGTTTGGCTTTTCTTTTTAAAAAAACCCTTGAATCTGGAGCTTAAATATCTCCAAAGGGGCAGCAGTTCTGTGTAGGGCCCCGACGTGTTTTTATCACGCAATAAAAAGTCATCGACTCCGTTAGTAATGGCCGTCTCCGGAATGAGCCGAAGGAGCCGTTGTCGTCGAGCTTATCCGTTTCGACAGTCGCCGGAAAAAGCCGAAAGGGGAATGGAAGCCCATTCGACTCGCTTCGGCAATTTCCGGAATCTGCCGAAGCAGACGAGAACGGCGCTCGTAACCTGCTCGGCAATTTCCGGAGAAAAAGACGCAGCACCCATCGACTATCCGACCCCTTCGGCAATTTCCGACAACGGAAGAGGCTCGCAATACGTGCCCGAGCAGAGCCGAAGCGGCCCCGAGCACGACTGGCACACTATCGCTTTGGTTTTTTTATTATTTTTATTTTATTTTCCGGAAATTGCCGAACGGCCCCGAAGGCTCAAACCTCAGAACGAGAGATTGTTCCGAAATGAGCCGAAAGCGGCCTCGTGTCGCCCCCCTGCCCCCCGCGAGGTGCCCTCCTTGCGGCCACCTGTAGGACTGGCAGGAAGCGGGCGGGAGCGGGGCGAAGCGCACCCCCCGAAATCTGCCCCTGCTGCTGGCGGCCTAGCCCCCGCTCCCTCCTCCGCCCCGGCAGGAGGAAGTGATAACTACCCAGATTTTGGCGCCAGCGCCGGCACACCGCGGGGGCCCGGGAGCCAGCGGGGACTTCGCCGCAGCCTGTTCCGCCCTACTCCGGCACCGCCGGCATCGGGCGCACCGCCCGCTTCGGCGCTCTTGTTCTTCCTTTCTCCCCACCCTACCCCCCCCTCTTGAGCGGCCCCGCACGCACCGCGACAAAGGGTGAGTGCTGCCGCCCCGCGCACCAGGGAAATGGCGCTGGAGCTGCTCCTTTCTTCCCGCCCTCTCTTCACCCCCCTCCC
>VZRW01009680.1:135408-169131 GCA_013398125.1 Aegotheles bennettii
CGACGCAGGCCCGAGGCGCGGCCTCCCCCGCGGCCTCCGCGGGGCTGCCTTTATCTTCTGGTGGGGGTGGCATGGGGGGTTCTTGTTGTTTCTTTTCCCCTTCCTCCTGCCTCTCAAGCGGGGAGCAGCCCAGCCCCTCTGCGCTGGGGCCCTCCTCCCCGCCCGCTCACCTGCCCCACCGCCGAGGGGCTGCCGGCACCCACCGCCCGTGCCAGGGAGCTCGGGGCGGCATTGCCGAGCCCGGGAGGGTTTCTGGCCTTGAAGGACTTGCTCTTTTGCCTTGCCCGGGCCCATGGGGAGCTGTAACAGTTGTACAGTTTGCGGTGGGGCGGGGACGATCCGTGCCTGAGGAGGTGACCGGTCTGAGAAATGACACGGGAAAGGGGGTGGGTGGCCTTGGACATGGCGTGTGTAGGTTAAATGTGTAGCATGTTCAGCCTAGCTGAGTGAATACTGCTCTAGGGCCTTAACTCCTGCAAACCTGAGAATCAGAAGGCAACGTTACAGTTGCATTAAAATAAATATTTGCTGTTTTTAAGCATTTACTACCATGTAACAGTAATGGGTGACCTGTTACACCACAGATACGTACCTGCTGCCCACCAGATTCGCAGTTAATACACCTGGGTGTATCTCGATTAACTGCTAGAATCTGAACTCCTCCTCTATTGGGTTTAAGGAAATAAGCATCCCTGATGGTCCTCCCCCTTTCCCCTAGAAATACATGCCTCTGTGCCTTAGAAGGCCTTGGGAAAAACCTTTTTTTAACCCATATACCACTTCGTCAGTATTGTTTATCCTGGCTAGGATAATGGTGCGTTACTGGGTTATGCCGGACAAAGTAGTAACCTACTTTTTTGTTCTGGATTTAATCCGTATTAGAAATGTTATATGCCGTGAATAAATGGGGGTTGGAACAAGGACCATGCTTGTATTGGGATGCCTTTCTCTGAGTAATGTAAACTTCCTTTTAATTGTCATGCATTTTTCTAGTAAAAGCTCTGCAAGTCTGCAATAAAAATGGCCTCCAATAAAACTACATTGGTAAGTTCATGCACACCTGAAGTATATAAGGATTTAATCAACATATTTTTTCTTCAAACTTATAACTTGGCATCTCCATTTAAAAGATACATCCACATCTCCCCTCCCCAGCATTATTCCGACCAAAATTTCAGATCCAGAAAGGCTAGTAGAAAGGACATTATCTTTGGCTTTAATAAAAATCTGCTATTTCTAATGCGCCTTGTTGGGAAAAAAAAATTAAAGGAGACTGCACTATTTCATCTGTTCTACAGGAGAAAGCACTAAGGATTTTTTTTAGCCTTCTTTCACCACACCATGTAATTCACCATATATGTGAAAAATAAGATTTGTATTACTTACTAATTTAATTTCTCCCACTGTATTTGGGGAAAACTAATTGCCTGAGAAAAGGTAGTCTTTACAGATGGAAAAAAATGATGTGGCGTAGTTAAGATGCCTTTTGAAATGTTTTTTACAAATAACAGTTTCTTTGAATTTCATAGGAGCAGAGATTATCAGATGTCAACCTCTCCTGGACCGTTTTAATGATGCATTCATGGATCTCAAGTCCTGTAAAGCTTTGCTTGACATTAAAATATGGACTTCTAAGGGCAGTTGTTTGCTGGTTGCCATTCCACTAATAACGATACATAATTTTTTGAAAGACAACTGACAAAATATAGCGTGAGATGCAGCCAAGGTTGAGGTGGGGAAGTAAGCAAAAATACACCCGTACAATTCAAAATTTGGATAGCAGGGTAACTGATATATAACACACTCAAAAGTCCTCCTCTTAAATTTACTGAAATGATAACTGGTTGACCCAGGTTGAGGTGTATTAAAATTGTGTATTAACTTCTGGCTTAGAAGTGCATCGGAGTGCTTCTCATATATTGTACAGTAGCTATTGAAAAAGATTATATCAAGGTGAATGTCTGAGGTTTCTGTTAGTAGCTTGATTGCCCATTTTTCCCTAATTTGAGGAAGAGAAGGAATTAGCCAGCCTGGGGAGGGTGTTGCCTCAGGGAGAGGAAAGAATCTATGAATGCAATATTTTTAATCTTTTGATGTTGTTGAGCATTTTGCTGCACGGGTCAGGAAAATCAGTTATGGTTCCCATGGGAACCATAACTAATTCTGCTTCATTATGTATTTGCATGCAAACCCTAAATGTTTTAAAGGATAGCATAGCTCTGGAACTTCAATTCCGATTTTGTTACCTCTTGTATGTTAAAACCCTTCACCACGGTGTCACATCAGTGTTTTAATCTTGCCCTTCAAAGGAGTGATTATCCACTGGAGAGCATCTGCATCTGTCATACATGACTTTTGAATGCAGAAGGGGAAGGGAGTCACAGATGAGCAGTCAGTGGTCAAACGCCCAAGTTACAGCTTACAACATACAACCTTGGAGAAGGGAGCGTCAGGGGGCTAGTGGATATTTTGTACCCTTTAACTTCAGTCAGGTACCACATTCACCTGTGGGCCGAGATTTACATTGGATTGTGTAACCTCAGAATGTACAGGTTTTTAACAAATGTTTGGTATTTCTGCAGGCTCTGCGATAAAGTATTAGTAGATTGAAAAGTCTCAAGAGTTTGAGAAGCAGTGCTGATGCACACAGGACCTAATTAAATCTCTAATATTTAGAACAAAAAGCAACTTACTCTTGGTTTTGTTATTTCTTATTGTACTTCAAGAAAAAAATACTCCCTATGACATTAATTTTCTTCTGTGGAAGATTATATAGATATTTAAGTCTTGGAAAGTAAAAAAATGTTGCTTTGATACAGAAATCCAAAATATTTATCTTTAAGTGACAAGAATTAGTGAAGCCGAAAAGAGTACCAGAAAACAATCTTCCATTGAATCAAAGAATTTTAGTCCAACGGAGAACACAGATGGAGATGTTCCCCACTTGTAGCCTGCTTGCCTCATCACCAGTAATTATAATGTTATTACTATGGTATAGTGAGTCTGTGTCCTTTTTTTTCCCTTCTCTGCTTCTCGTTTTGTTTGTTTTCCTCATCTCTACCTGTTTCTCTTTTTCACAATTCTGTATCTTGAAAGAAGCTGCCTTCATAGAACCGTTGGACATTTTCATGTTTTTATTTTCCTTCCGTTTTAGTCTTGCACTCTTTTTTCTGTGGAGGCAAAAAAAGCCAGTGTGCTTAAGTTGACACTTTTCAGACATGAATGCTGTGGTCAAAATACACCTGGGATATGCAGGCAGTTAAAATCTAATTGGAAATACATGCTGTGTTTCAGATAATCTCTCTTCTATGCTTCCAAATCAAAACAAATGCCACGTGAGATAAAATTATACACAGAAACTTGCAGTTTGAAAGAGAAACTTTAAACTTCTCCTGGTCTTTGTTGTTTGCACCTTCAGTTTATGAGTTGCTAACTAAAGTAAAACTGTTTTGGGAAGGGAGGGAAAAACGAATTATGAAAAATAAAGGGCACAAAGATAGGGCTTTGGAAAAAAACATTGGCTTAAAATCTTCAGCTTAAAAAAAAAAAAAAAGACAGTTTTTCTTGTATCTCGCAGATAGATGCTTTTTTTTTACCTTTCACCACATCAAGACAAAATTCTAAAAAATCAAATAAATTGACAGCTTCAAAATTGCTTTGCAGTATTCTCAAACTAACCCACATTAATTCTAGGGAGGACTAGAGAAAGGTCATCAAGCAAATAGAGGTACTCTGTGATTTTTGCTTGTCTGTTTTCTGTTCTATAGGAAGTGAGGAATTAATTCTGTCCACTTTGATTTAGGGTGCTTCATGGCTATATGTTTTAGAAGTTTAATACTGCTCCCATTAATTTATGGCTGCCACTTTAACAATTTCCTTGTAAGGGGTGGTCCAAAATGGCAAGTAAACTGCTTTTGGTCTGTTAGTGTTCCAGAAATGTGATATGACAACATGATAGGCTAGTTCCAACCTTTTTAAGATGACAAGCAAGGAAATTCTGAAATGTGTCCTTCTATTACTGTTTAATTGTGCCTTATTAAACTGGGAATGCCTTGAGGATGATGTGGATGTAATATTTATATTTAGAACTTAAAGAATATTATTTGAAGTATCAAATGTAAACTTAAAACACAAAGTTTTTTAAGTTAGCAAAATTTCATTTATGTGTGAAGTGCTGTACTTAAGTGTAGCTGTCTTAAATTTCAGCACCTTTGTGACATCAGTTTGTAAGTTACATCGGTGCATGGCAAAGAAAGAGAAGGAACTGCAGTAATGGAATGTTCCTAGCATGTATCCTGTTATAGTTATGGGTTATTGTTGAGTATTTTGCTTATCGCAGCAATACATCATAAATGTTGCTCCCATCAGCTTCTCCTTTTTTTGGAAAAGATAGTACCCACCTTTTTTTTGAGTAGCATCACTTTTCTATTTTATGCATTTTCACAGTTCCCTTATTACTTTCCTTTACTTCTGCTTTATGCTGTTTCTTGCCTTCTGCCTTTTCACAGGCATAGAGTTAACTTTTACAAACTTCATAAATTTTTGAGCATGTAGCACTCTGAAACTTAAATTTTTAAGGGGAGTGGAGGCACTGAGTGTATGAGCAAAAATATTTCACTTTTTTAAAAAGAAGTGTTGGGTATCTTGTTAAGCAACTGCAAAAACCCAAAACATTAACATGTCTTGCTCAGGTTACCTGACCACATGCACTAACGTAAAAGGAGTCTGAGCTTCTGGCTTTAGTTTGAATAAGCACATGATTCTTTGCTGTTTACTGAGCAAAGTTGGATTTGGCCAGTGAAGTAACCGTGTAAAGCAAAAGAATGAATAATGTCATTCTGAATTTGTTTTGTAGCACAAAATGGGAAAGAAACAGAACGGCAAAGGTAAAAAAGTCGAAGAGGCAGAGCCTGAAGAATTTGTTGTGGAGAAAGTTCTGGACAGACGTGTAGTAAATGGAAAGGTGGAATACTACTTGAAGTGGAAAGGATTTACAGAGTAAGACTTTACCTATTTTTTGTTTCTGATAGAATGCTAAATAATAACCATTTATTCCAAATAACTCTGCAGAGAGGGGATTGGATGATAGGGTTACGTTTTAAAGAACCTCAAGGGAAGGACATACCCTCAAGCAAGAAAGTCAAGTATAAAAATAAAAGAGAAGATACATAGCTTAGTGTTTGTGCTACATAAAATGTTCCAAGACTTCTACCAAGTCCTTAGTGATTGTTCTTTTACTACTGTTGTTTGATTTGGCTTGTGTCAATATCTATCAAGGTAAGCTAGACTGACAGTTGTTTGTTATATTTATATATGCGATGGAATGAATGTTAATTCCAAGTAACAAATTCTGCAGGGATTTAAACTGTAGGCAGCTCTGAAGCAATGAATTTGGAGGAAGTAGTTTGTTTATTATTCACTTTCCTGAACTACTCTCAAATTAGCTGGATTTGCATAAGGAATTCTGTGGCATGCTTGCCTTCCTTAGGCATACCCAAAAGGTATCTTTTGAGATTCTTTACCAGGTTTTATGGAAGCACAAGAAAAGCTTACAGTGGACTTAAAAAGTTGATTGTCAAAGAAGGCACATAGTCGTGCCATGACACTTTCTGGCAGACTAATTTACTAGCTGAAAAAAGGTGATGCACCTAGCATCTGAGCATAGGTAGTTACATATGCAGTTATGTTATTGTTGCATACCTCCCAAAGTGATTGCATTGTGGCATTCTGCATTCTAGCATCTGAAATTTGTGTAGCGATAAGTGCAAAAGCACAAAACACGGTGTGTTTAGTAGCCAAGGGTCTGATTTTCAGTTGTAAAAATGCGGTTTAGTAACTGAAAATAATTTGTAGGCATCCTGCTTGTGCAGTAGTGCTGCGATAGTATTTGTGCATGAGGATTTCTGATGTTGTAGGGAACGTTTATGGACTTCTTAAACTTCTATTTAACAAAATGCATATTCGCTGGGACATTTGCAGTGCCCAGCTCTGTACGTGGGACCTTTGCTCCCTCCTGTAATCAGCTGAAGGAGGGAGATAGTTTTAGGTATAGTTGATCTCAGTACTCAGAAACAGCTTTTGAGAGCTTTCCTCCTATGTAGAAGCTTAGACATGGATACTTATGCTCTTTGTAGTGTGTGTTGTGTATCCCAGAATTACAGAATGGTAGGGTTTGGAAGGGACCCCTGGAGATCATCTAGTCCAACCCCCCTGCAAAAGGAGGTTCACCTAGAACAGGTGGCACAGGATCGCATCCAGGCAGGTTTTGGATGTCTCCAGAGGAGGAGACACCACAGCCTCTCTGGGCAGCCTGTTCCAGTGCTGTGGCACCTTAGTTCTAGTGCTCATAGATGGTTTGTTTACATAAACAGTCTTCAGAGGAACTAGGGAAGGGAGTCAGTTTAAATGGCCAGGTAGGTTTTGGTAGGGTGGGGATAGCTTGTTTTAACTCTTGCAATCCCAGCCAGATCATAGGAGTTAATAGAGCAGCTTATTCTGTGTCTCCAGTTTAAGAACATTGGTTTTCAACAGTAGCAGAGCATACTTCTTTCATTCAGCAAATGCAGTACATGAAGGTTACTAAAGATGGCAAGATAAGCACCCTTAGGTTTAAGAAACCTGCCTTACATAATGAGAAAAAAAATAACTTGTTTAAGGTGAGCTATGTGGCTGGTTTTACGTTCTTCCTCTCTTCCTGGTTTTACATAAATGTGTGTATGTTTCAGTGCTGACAACACATGGGAACCTGAAGAAAACTTAGATTGTCCAGAGCTAATTGAAGCTTTTCTGAACTCTCAAAAAGCTGGTAAAGAAAAAACAGATGGTGCCAAAAGAAAGTCTTTGTCAGATAGTGAATCTGATGATAGTAAATCAAAGAAAAAGCGTGATTCTGTAAGTATACGTTCATACATGTGCTAAGCTTTGTTTTTCCTGTGTCTCTTCCCTAGCTCTCCATCCCTATCACCACCAAAATCTTGTTGTGACTTTGAGACCAAATATGGGTTTAAAACTGTAAAAATCATAAAGGATCTGGAACTGTGGTTTGGAAAGAGTAATCATTAATGGTAGTTAACGAGACCGTCCAAACGGTAGATAAAAGATGATTGATCGACATGATGACTAGAAGTTCTTGTGTTGTCCCATGATGCTGAGTTATTTATGAATGATACTAAGTGGTCAGTTTGTATCAGAGCAAAATGTTCATGAATGGAACAAAGATGAAGTTCTGTTCGGCTTTCATACTTACTATATCATTTTAAATAGGTGAGAGGCAAGATGGCAAAATGTGAAGACCAGGCAGTTACTTAGATTAGGACCAGGCATAATGGTAGAGAGGGAGTAGAATGGGTGACTGAAGAAAGCCTACCTTTTCTTAAAGATCTAGGTTTCTTCTGCAGTTTAAATGAACAAACAACATGATGAATTTAGCGCCAATGAGTACAAAATAATGCACATATAATATGCTCAATAGTTCATATTTTTCTCTGTAAGCTTTCAAACTAGCAATTTGAAATGAAACTGGTTGGCATTGTCAGTGGTTTACTGAAGACAGCTCTTGGATGTGTGGTTACTATCAAAAAAGTTGGAAGGCATCAGATGGAATAGTTGATGAATAATACAAAGAATATTTTAGCCAATTATGTGTCTTTGTCTGGTACAGTAGTGGCCACTGTCTCAAAAAGGGTATTGTGAAATTATAGGAACTAATACTAATACTCCTTACCACTAGTGCTATCTCAGTGAGTCAGGAAGAGCTGAGATACTTCCCAGCGATGCAGTTTCATGACTGGCTTAAGCAAATCCAAGTCTGTTGTTCTGCTAGAAAGGATGTGTTTTTCCCACTTCCAGGAGTGCGTTTTTGCTTTGCGTCTTTTGTTGCTTTTACTGGCCATGCTTGTTTGTTTTATCTACTGTAAGGATTTTTAGATCACTTTTTTAATCTATTGAGTTTTCAGAAATGAAGCTAGAAATATTGATGTAATGTTCCTTCATTGTTACTTTACATCTAAATGATTTGGTCTGAAGGTCAGTCATGAAAAAATAAAATTAATGTAATTTTCAGACAATTATATGTAATTACAGCTTTTATAATTATGTACAGCTATATGTTTTGTTCTGATAGATATATATACACACACATGAATGTATATTTCTAGTTTTAATGCCAAAACAGAATTTTATCTTAAACTAGGTAACAATCTTCTAACTTACTTCATAGGTTGATAAACCAAGAGGGTTTGCAAGAGGTCTGGATCCTGAGCGGATAATTGGGGCTACAGATAGCAGTGGAGAGCTTATGTTCCTCATGAAATGGTAAGTCTTACCTCTACAATTCTGGTGCATATTAAGGGAGGACAGGCAGTTGGGCTTAGGCTAATGAGACAACTTCATGTCAGAAGTAAGACAGCTGGTGATCTCCTTATTAACCTTGTATTCTCAGAAAAACAAAGCTTGTATAATCAGTTAGTACTTGTTCCCCTTTCCTTCCAAAGCCAAAATAACTTTTAAGTTCTATTGGTTCAGTTTTACAGAAGTAGGAATTTGAAAGGTAAAATCTGATAAAATACAGAAAAATTGGCATTTGTATGGAAAAGCTGGACCTCAGTAGTGTTCTTGCTGAGGCAATGGCAGGCAGAAGTCCAGCTTCACGTTTCCATAAGCAGAAGCCAGTTGCTGGATAGCCAACCTCTTAACCAACTGTATTGCCAGTTTGCATGCAACCAAGTGGGTAGAGAATTGGAAGGAACTAGTCAGAGGGAAACTGAGATTGAGATTAATAACAAACAATGTGAAGGAGATCTTTGTCGTTACAGGCTAGTAAGAGGGGAGAGCAATGGGGGGATTCTGCATTGTTGAGAGATTTGAGGGAGACCAGCTTCGTTAGGTACAGTGTTGACAGAAGACTTCTTGTTTCTCCTTGGTGAACAAGTAGAATAAAAATAATTTCTTTCTGCACTGTTGTGACTACAAGAGATTGAATTAACATTTGCTGGGGGACAGATTACTTACTGTGGTGGGTTGAGAAGAATGATAGCTTTCCACAGCCTTTGAGAGAGCATAGTTTTTTGAATGGAGTCAAACTGAGTGGTCTCAAGAAATTATTTGTCATGTGATGTGCCTGGACTGCGGAAGATTAGTGCTTTGGAAGATTCTGTCTCCCTTCTGCCTTTTCATATTCTCTATAAATTTTATGTGAAATTTGTAAGAGTTGCAAAATACACAGAATCACAGAATTCTAGGGTTGGAAGGGACCTCGAAGGATCATCTAGTCCAACCCCCCTGCCAGAGCAGGGTCACCTAGAGTACATCACACAGGAACGCATCCAGACGGGTTTTGAATGTCTCCAGGGAAGGAGACTCCACAACCTCTCTGGGCAGCCTGTTCCAGTGCTCTGTCACTCGCACAGTGAAAAAGTTTTCCTGATATTCACATGGAACCTCCTATGCTCCAGTTTACAACCATTGCCCCTTGTCCTATCATTGGTCGTCACTGTAAAAAGCTTGGCTCTGTCGTCCTGACACTCACCCTTTACATATTTGTAAACATGGATGAGGTCACCCCTCAGTCTCCTTTTCTCCAAGCTAAAGAGACCCAGCTCCCTCAGCCTCTCCTCATAAGGGAGATGTTCCACTCCCTTAATCATCTTAGTGGCTCTGCGCTGGACTCTCTCAAGCAGTTCCATGTCCTTCTTGAACTGTGGGGCCCAGAACTGGACACAATACTCCAGATGTGGCCTCACTAAGGCAGAATAGAGGGGGAGGAGAACCTCTCTCGACCTACTAACCACCCCCTTTCTAATGCACCCCAGGATGCCATTTGCCTTCTTGGCCACAAGGGCACATTGCTGGCTCATGGTCATCCTCCTGTCCACCAGGACCCCCAGGTCCCTTTCTCCTACACTGCTCTCCAGCAGGTCAGCCCCCAGCCTGTACTGGTGCATGGTGTTGTTCTTCCCCAGATGCAAAACTCTGCACTTGCTCTTGTTGAATTTCATTAAGTTTCTCCCCGCCCAACTCTCCAGCCTATCAAGGTCTCTTTGAATGGCAGCACAACCTTCTGGTGTGTCAGCCACTCCTCCCAGCTTAGTGTCATCAGCAAACTTGCTGAGGATACATTCTGTACCCTCATCCAGGTCGTTGATGAAGATATTGAACAACACCGGTCCCAGTACCGACCCCTGAGGGACTCCACTAGTTACTGACCTCCAAAAAATCATGACTATTTGAATTTCTGTACTGATTCTGGCAAAATCAAACACAAAAGAAATGTACAAAAGCACTTTTTTTGTAGGTTTAGTTCAGTTGCAGTTGATTAGCTCTTCATAATTGATGGTAGGCAACAAACACGTGTTTTTTGATATGAATATGTATGCACAAAACTGACTCGTAAAGGCAGCATGCACTTTAAAATGTAACCTGAAGCATGTCAGACTGGAAAGTTTGTTTTACTACCTGTTGTGGTTTAACCTGACAGGCAGCTAAATACCACACAGCCACTGGGTCACTCTCCCCCATCTTCCCCCAAGGCATGGGGGAGAGAGTCGGAAAGGTAAAGGTAAAGAGACTCATGTGTTGAGATAAAAACAATTTAATAATTGAAATAAAAGAAAATAATAATAATACAATAGTCAAACAAGTGATGCACAGTGCAACTGCTCACCCCCTGCTGACCAATGCCCAGTCTGTCCCTGGCTAGAAATCCTGGAGGAGAGAAACCCCAAAACTNGGGTCACTCTCCCCCATCTTCCCCCAAGGCATGGGGGAGAGAGTCGGAAAGGTAAAGGTAAAGAGACTCATGTGTTGAGATAAAAACAATTTAATAATTGAAATAAAAGAAAATAATAATAATACAATAGTCAAACAAGTGATGCACAGTGCAACTGCTCACCCCCTGCTGACCAATGCCCAGTCTGTCCCTGGCTAGAAATCCTGGAGGAGAGAAACCCCAAAACTGCAATCCCAGAAGAGAGAAACTTCCCAGCCAACCCTCATCTATATACTGAGCATGACCTTACAGGATTTGGAATATCCCACTGGCCAGTTTGGATCTGTTGCTCTGGCTGTGCTCCCTCCCAGCTTCTTGTGCATCTTCATACTAGCAAAGCATGGGAAGTTTAGAAGTCTTTGAGTGCTTAGCAACCATTAAAACCATCAGTATGTTATCAACACTCTTGTCATACCAAATCCCATAGTAAATCCCAAACACGACACTGTTCTAGCTGCTAAGAAGAAAATTAGCTTTATCCCAGCCAAAAGCAGGACATTACCACTAGACAGCATCAAGAATAGCAGTATGAAATACAGCAAGTTACTTGGATAAACAGTAAATATAATTTGGATGTAAGTACCATGTCTTAAGACTGATGCTATTGATTTTTAAAAGGCTCACTTTGAAGTTTTGATTGTTTTAAAAAACAAAATTAGCAAACTTTACTTTCTTCTTTACATACTGAAATAGGTAACTGTATAGATGGTTCCCTTTGAATAGCGTTTTTCTTTCAAACAGAAAAAAAAATACGGGGAGGGAAGCAAGATGCAGCTGTGAAATCTTGCCATTAATGAGCATGGAAATTCTTGTTAAACTGATTTCTAGCTGACATTCTTTTCACAACTTATGACCTGTCAAGAGCTGCTAAATTTACTGAACTAATGATTATGCATTTTCTTAAATCCCACTTTCTTCTACATCAGGAAAGACTCTGATGAGGCAGACCTGGTGCTGGCCAAAGAAGCTAACGTGAAGTGTCCTCAGATCGTAATTGCTTTTTATGAAGAGCGACTAACTTGGCATTCATGCCCAGAAGATGAAGCACAATAATTGTTTGCATTGCTTTTTTATATATATGAATATTAAAACCTGAAATTTGATTTATTAGCAATGTGAGAAGCATACATTCTAACAAGAATCAAATTTGATATTTTTTTGAAGTTTTGCATCAACAGCAAGGAAATAAAGCTTTCTGCAACTTGTTTCATTTATCACAAGAAAGCATTTGATACTACTACTTCCTCCATATTAGGTAAAGCTTTTATAAAACATTCATAAACTTCCATAGTTACTATAGAATCATAATGAATGTCTAAACAAACTCACAGATGTTTTGTAGTCTTCTATACTATTGATGTGCATGTATCTTCTTTACCCAAACCTAGCCCTTTAAACCTGTAGAAACATTCTTTTTAGTATTTGGGATCACTTGGTCCCAAGAAGACCAGGTGAAAACTAACTTTGTAGTAATTTGAATGTTATCAGACTGTATATTGTTTACTTTATTGTAAATACTGGTGAACAGTGGTCAATAAAATAGTTTTATATTCCTCCTTTATACTGATAGGCTGTGACTCTTTCGAATCGGTATGATATTTCTGAACTTTTGATATGTTAAGCTCTTAATTCGTAATATATTTAACTGTAAGTTGTTTTTTGGGGGATAGATTGATTTATTAATATTACCCCATTGCTACTCTGTAATCACAACACCAGACAAATACCAGGCTTTAATTCTTTGTATTTTTTCAGTGAACAATGTCTGGGGCGTAGGGTTTTTTTCAGTCAGGAAGGGCCTGTGAACCAAATGTGCTTTGGATACTTGTGTAAGGCACAGATAGCAACCATGCTGTATCGGTGTGGCTACTGGTCACAAAACCAAGTGGCCTCTGCAGATATACTAGGAAATGTTTGACATGTGTTGACAGTATCAGCCTTTGCTTTATTTTAAGGTCTTAATACAGGGCTATAGTGTAACTAGTGGTCGTTTGGATGGAATTATTCTTCAGGCCATTAAATGAGTCCTATAATCAGCTGCTTAGAGAATACCTTCAGAAGGCCAGAAGTAAGAGGTGGGGAACTTGGAGGAATGTTGCCTTTTTCTGTTCTTTCTCCAGTTGCCATTCCTCTTTTCACTTGCTTTCATCTACACACCTTTTGTTTGTGTTTTTGCTACCATGATGTCGTTTGCCTTGAGCTGTGCCTCTCCATTTGTCAATGGCCAAGCTCGTTTCAGAATTCCCCTAAAAATAATCCTGTAATAGGCTACTTACTGTCTGTCCTAGATGAGACAGTTGAGATTGCCCAGCTATGTTTTCTTAGAAGGTTGAAAGCATATGGGTATTCCTGGAAACCCTCATGGTGTGCTGAGGAGCGAATGAAGGAACTTAGTCTTGTGCTTGGTGTTCTTTGGATACCATTTCACAAATCCATTACTATAACTATTTGTCCTCATATGGTTTCAAAAGCCATTTGCATTGAGAATCAAAACTTAACTGTAAAACAATTATAGTTAAACGCTGCGGTGGCTAACTGATGCTAAATTACCTTTTTATGTGTAACTGCTTTGTCTTGTCAAGATTTTTTATTACTGGGTTTGGACAGGATTCAGTCACCACCTGTTTGTGACTCTAGGAAGAATCTGATACCCTGTCAGTGCAGGGGTTCCGTTGCACCAGGTAATGATAATTTCTGAGCTTAACTACCTTGTGTTGCCTGTTCCTTAGACAAATTATCCCAACTTTGTGATATGTGTAAGTCTCCTACAGAGGTCATGGCTTAATTCTCTGGGGCCTATAATAAGAATATTTATACACATAGTATATAGGATTCTGAAATCCTTGCTTTTTTTACCCCGTAGCTTGAGAAATACACAGGCTAAACAAGAAGTACAAAGCACCTTGCGTTCTCCTGCCTGCTTTTTCAGTATGGAGTGCTATTTAAAGAGTCTTAAAACTTTCATTCTACGGTTTGCATTTTTGTCTGAAACTTTGCAGTTTCTATGTTTTGTTTCAAGTGTTGATATCAAGTTTATATGAAGTTGCTGATTTGAAGCGATACAGGTTAAACAGTTGATTTAACTTGCTGGTTATTGTAAGTTGTAGACATAGATTTTTGTTTAAATGTTGAGTCTCCTCGATTTATAACCCTTAAAGTATAGATTTGCAACTAGATACAGCTTTTGTGTTATATTTGGTTCTTCCTTCTGACTATCTGTAAAAATGCACTGTATTCACATTTAAAGACTTTACAGGTTGTTAGATAATTATTTAGATTTCTGATTTTTTTACACTATGACAGTAGAAATGCTGACTGGTATTTGTTTCCTTTTTTTTCTTCTCACTTTGTGTCGAACTGCATTTTGATAGTAATGAAATGCAACACTTTAAAGTTACAAGTTATGTAAAATTATGCTGAATGTGCTGCATACATATGCAAAAAGTTAACAAATGTTATTAATTTAAAATTAACTGATGAAATAAATGAGATATCTTCTGTAGTTAGTGAGTTGTGCGAAGGTTTCTGGTCATTGTCCTTTCTTACACCAAAACAAACAGATTTCAGGCGGTCATTTCATGATCACTCTGTGTTAATGCTGATGTCCTGAAAAAAAACCCCCAAAAAACCCAAACCACAAAACAAACAAAAACCTCAAACCAGTTGTGCTTGCTCCAATACTACTCCTCACCCTGGCTGAAGAAACTGTTCTGGAGTTAAACATAACCAGGTTATGCAAAATTCAAGTCATGATCAGTTATGGCATCATTCTCTCACAGCCTGGTTCTTACTTCTTTGCTAGGAAAGAATAAAACTAATTTATTCATTAGTATTGAATTAATTGCAGATTAATTAAAGAGCTTGCTCTTTAATGGAATAAAACAAATATCCTTAGTACCTGCTAAAAAAGCATTGCAAGTGAATTTTAGAAGTTCAGCACAATGGATTCTGGTAAATCATATGCTTCCTGGTAGTTAGCTAGATTTATGGTCCAGTTCTCTTTAAAACTGCTTGACAGTTTCTTAACAATAGATGATAGTACATTCAGGACTCAATATACATTGCCATAATTTTGAATGTAACTAGAAGTACATTTTTTCTTTATTGCAAATAATTTTTTATCTTACTTGCTTGAATTAGGCTCTTGCACTATAAAAGATTGTCCTCCTTTCCTGCTCTAAGAACTTTATCCAACATCCTCAGCATTTTCCTTACCATTTGTGTCCTCTTTCTCTTTGGAATTTATTCTCAAAATGCCACCTTTCATTCAGCTTTTGAATTTAGTCCCTTTCAGGGACTCCTATGAGAGCACTCTCTGCTCTCATTTCAAATCAATGATATATAGCTTAAGCTAAAAAAATAAAAATAAATAAATTATGCCAAGCAAAATTGAAGCACTTGTCCCAGAGAAAGAACCTGCAATTGATCCACCCACGTGCGAGCAGGAATGGTGCTTCTCTTGTAAGGTGCTGTGGGATTTATTAATGTGGTGAGAGAATTGGATATGGTTCCCAGGGCTCCAGATGGTGCCTGCCAGATGGGAGCTCACATTCTTATGTCTAAAGATGCTGGCATTGATGGCATGGTGTTTCAGAATGCAATAACCTTTTGTGGTGAATTTTCATACTAGGGTAATGGTTTTAGTAAATGGTCAAGTACTTCCATTCATTGCAGTGTCTGCAAAATTATTTTAATCTGGTAAAATACAGTCCTTCTGGGTATGGTTTTGGATGGCAGGGTTTGGTTTGTTTCCTTGGTTGAATATACAAATCCCTCAGATTTGATAGACCAGCAGAGGGATCGTGGGCTTCTACATCTGATTCCTCCTTCCCAAAAATGGTTTTCTTATTCAGGTGCACTGCTCTGCACAGAGTTCCCGTTTGAAATCTGTATGTATTTTTGCTTCAAAATCTTTGTCAGCTAGGCTGCCTTGCCTGATTTTATAAGCAGGGTCAACAATCAGTAAGTTCTGTCTTTAGAAAGAAAAGGTACGTTCAAGAAATTTAGAATCACTGAATCAAAGAATCATTTAGGTTGGAAAAGACCCCTAAGATCATCAAGTCCAGCTGTTAGCCTAGCACACTGCTAGGTCCACCACTAAACCATGTCTCAAAGTGCCATGTCTTAAATACCTCCCAGGATGGTGACTCAACCACTTCCCAGGGCAGCCTGTTCCAGTGCCTGACAACCCTTTCGGTGAAGAAATTTTTTCTAATATCCAACCTAAACCTCCCTTGGCACAACTTGAGGCTGTTTCCTCTCATCCTATCACTTGTTACTTGGCAGAAGAGACACCCACCTCACTACACCCTCCTTTCAGGCAGTTGTAGAGAGCCATAAGGTCTGCCCTCAGCCTCCTGTTCTCCAGCCTAAACAACCCCAGTTCCCGCAGCTGCTCCTCATAAGACTTGTGCTCTAGACCCTTCACCAGCTTTGTTGCCCTTCTCTGGACATGCTCCAGCACCTCAATGTCTTTCTTGTAGTAAGGGACCCAAAGCTGATTGCAGTATTCGAGGTCTGACCTCATCAGAGCCGAGTACAGGGGGATAATCACTTCCCTAGTCCTGCTGGCCACACTTTCTGATACAAGCTAGGATGCTGTTGTCCTTCTTGGCCACTTGGGCACACTGCTGGCTCATATTCAACCAACTGTTGATCAACAGCCCCAGGTCCTTTTCCACCGGGCAGCTTTCCAGCCCCTCTTCCCCAAGCCTGTAGCATTGCATGGGCTTGTTGTGACCCAAGTGCGGGACCCAGAACTTCGCCTTGTTGAACCTCATGCAGTTGGCCACAGCCCACCGATCCAGCCTGTCCAGATCCCCCCTTCAGAGCCTTCCTACCCTCAGGCAGATCAACACTCACACTCAACCTGGTGTTGTCTGCACATGTACTGAGGGTACACTCGATTGCCTCATCCAGATTATTGATAAAGATATGAAAGAGAACTGGCCTCACTACTGAGCCCTGGGGAACACCACTTGTGACCATCTGCCAGCTGAATTTAACACCATTCACCACAACCCTTTGGGTCCGGCCATCCAGCCAGTTTTTTACCCAGTAAAGTGTAAACCAGTCCAAGCCAGGAGAAACCAATTTCTCCAACAGAATGCTGTGAGAAAAGGTGTCAAATGCTTTGCTGAAGTCTAGGTAGACAACATCCACAGCCTTTCCCTCATCCACTAGGTGGGTCACCTTGTCATAGAAGGAGATCAGGTTAGTCAAGCAGGACCTCCCTTTCATAAACCCATGCTGACTGGGTCTGATTGCCTTTTTGCCCTGTATGTGCTGCATGATGGCACTCAAGATGATCTGCTCCATAATCTCCCCTGATACCAAGGTTAGGGTGATAGAGCTGTAGTTCCCCAGATCCTCCTTCTGGCCCTTCCTGTAGATGGGTGTCACATTTGCTAACCTCCCGTCAACTGGGACCTTCCCAGTTAGCCTGGACCACTGATAAATTACAGCAAAGGGCTTGGTGAGCCCCTCCACTAGCTCCCTCAGTACCCTTGGGTGGATTCCCATCCAGCTCCATAGACTTGTGTGTGTCTAAGTGGTGTAGCAGGTCAGTAACCATTTCCCCTTGGATTATGGGGACCCCATTCTACTCCCCATCCCTGTCTTCCAGCTCAGGGGGCTGGATGGTGGAGAAAAACTAGTCTTACTATTAAAGATTGAGACAAAGGTGGCATTATGTACCTCAGCCTTTTCCTTTGTCACTATGTTTCTCCCCACATCCAATAAAGGATGAGAATTCTCCTTAGCCTTCCTTTTATTGTGAAGGTATTTATAGAACATTTTTTTACTGCAATAGCCAAATTAAGTTCTAGTTGGGCTTTATCCCTTCTCATTTTCTCCCTGCATAGCCTCAACAACATCGTTGTAGTCCCCCTGAGTTGCCTGCCCTTTCTTCCAAAGGCCATAAACTCTTTTTTTCCTGAGCTGCATCCAAAGCTCTGTTCAGCCAGGTCAGTTGTCTTCCCTGCCAGCTCATCTTTCGGCACATGGGTATGTCCTGCTCCTGTGCCTTTAAGATTTCCTTCTTGGAATATGTCCAGCCTTCCTGGGCTCGTTTGCCCTTCAGAACTGCCTCCCAAGGGACCCTGTCAACCAGTCTCCTAAACAGGCCAAAGTCCACCCTCTGGAAGTCTGAGGTGTCAGTTCTGCTGACCCCCCTCCTTCTCCGAGAATCAAAACCTCTAATGTTTCATGATCACTGTGTCCAAGATGGCCTTCAGCCATCACATCACCCACAAGTCCTTCTCTGTTCTCAAACAACAGGTCCAGGACAGTGCCTTCCCTACTTGGCTCCCTCACCAACTTGTCTAAGATACAAATGTGCTGATACTGCTTAATTTTATCCAAGGAATTTTTACAAAATAATCCTAAAGATAGTTCTAATCTCAACATAGGATGTGGAGACTTTATGTAACGTACTACCACAAGACTGTAAGTGAAGAACCATTGCCCATCCAGAGCAAAGACAAATTATGTCTCTTTGGATGGAAGATGAACAAATCTCAAACTTGTTCCCAACTTGAAGGTATTTTAAATTCCAGAACTGAGAATATGTCTTTGCACATCTGAAGGCACATGCCTGCTCTAGGAAATCAGAATGAAAATAAGATGGTGATAACTTTTTTTTGGTTTTACTGCTTCTCGATCATTTCTGCTTATTAAGTGCTTTCAATCAGAAACTCTCTCTTTCAGCTAATGCCTCTGCTGTGTACCATGGCCCTGAGCCACAGCCTTTTTTCTATCGTCTTATCATTAGGCTGAAGGTTTTTCTTGGGCCTGAGATCCAAGACTCAGAATTGGTTTAACTTGTTAGAGCTCTTTATTTGTAGGAGTTTTTACAGTCTGAAAGACAACCTTGGATATGCTTCTCATTATTTTTATTTTTGAGTATCAGCTAACCTGCTCTTAATGAAGCAGAGCTGCACGTTTCACTCATGCTTAGTAAAAGATTTATTCCTTTCTTTGTTTTCCGCAGTGATTTGATATTTTGTGATGTTGTGTGTAGAGGCAGCTGTTCACAGAAGCAAATTGATGCTCTGCATGAACATTTTTCGTACTGGAACACTGCTTTTCAGGCTTAACTTCTGAAATTATTTCTCACAGTATTTCTAGCTGAAGGGAGAAGAATAAAGAAGAGAAGTCTCACAGGAGTACACTTCTCCTGCAAGCCACAGCTCAGCTTTTCACAGCAGATTGAAAACAAGAGTTTATACTTTCCACATGTTTACTCAAGCTGACACTTCAAGCCTTCCAAGGCTTGCTTTCCTTGGTTTGATCCCTTTTAGATGCTTCACAGGACACATTCTCTTGTAGGGGGAATTAGTTTCTCTCTGATCAGTATCGGATTTAGCCACTGTACACAGAATTCCTCCAAGCAGGAAGGTCTAATAAGGAGCATCATAAGAGATTGGTCATAATATATTTAAATGCTGACAAGCTTGTGATTTTCCTTCAATGCCATGATACTTTAGAATTTATATGTTTAAAGCTTATGCTTTAGTTCTTGCTGTAGAGTTTTTTTGTGGAAGAATATAGGCAGAGGAAATATTTGTATCCCAACTTCTCATGAAGTTGACAGGTAGAAACAGTGCATTACAACAATCACAAAGGGGATGATTTGTAGTAATTTAATGCATTTCCTTCATATATCAGTGCATGGCATCGATGTCACACAGATGTTGGCAGGAATGTTAAGAAGAGAGGTAGTTTGTATGGTCAGGGAAACAGATGATACCTGAAAACCTCTCTGAAACCTCTGCAAGTCCCTGCTTTTGGTATTTGTGGTGTAAAACTGTGGGTAACTATGACAGTGACAGGAGCTCTAGCAGCTCCTGGGGTGTTACAGGCTGTGAAGACTGCTCTTTCTGTAAAGAGACTGTTGGTTCAATGCTGACATTGGGGCCCATGAATGGACATGCCAGCCAGTGCCAAAGGTCCTCACCTTCAGACCAAAACTCATCAGTACTGCCCTTTACTGAGCACACAATGTGTTTCTCTGACACGAGGAAGAGATTGCAGTCTCTCGTTTCTTGTCCCCATGGCCTGGCTTTTCTCCCAGTGAAGGAGGTCACTGTTTCTTGATCCTTTCCTTCTAGAGCTCATCCTTCCCTTTCAGTACCAATTCAGGACATCACACTAATTGGCAACAAGCTGTCCCTTCACAGCTTCTCCTGCTTCCTGCCCTTGCTTATGAACAGCTCTTGCAACAGCAGTGCTGCTGCAGTTCCCTCCAGCTTGCTCCCTTTTACCCTGGCTGCAGCTCTGGTGTTTCGAACTGGTGTCCTCAGCACATGCCCTCCATTGGATTTACCAGTACTACTGTGATGTGAGGGTTTACTTGCAGTAACCCAGAAGATAGGTATAGATAAAGAGATATGTAGATGTAGAAATAGAAATAGATATAGATAATGTGGGTGGTTGTGTGTGTGTATATAATTTTTTCCTGGTTGTTTCTTAGAAGTGATTATGCTCGTTTTGTACTGGGAGTGGGCAGAGCCAGGAGCGTTTTCTACTGTTGTTTTCAATGTGAATAATGGTGTTTTGCCTAAAAGAACAGCTTGTTCAGACAGACACAAGTATTTCTTAATTTCAGATAGGAACCCAGCTGGGGCTGTCTTCTGCAGCCTACAGCAACATCTCCAATGACAAACTTGGTGACTTTCCCTTTTCCCCTGATAGACCACTCAAGACATAAGCCTTGTGGGAGAGAGACCAACAGTCGTTATGCCCTTCAAGGATGTGAATAAACTTGCCAGGGTAATTTGCTGTCAATCTCTAAATCTCAACTCTCTAATACAGTACCCTTAAGTGACACGTAGATGAGCTTTTTTAAACTATTCTACACAACTGAGTCAGCTACTTGTTTTTCCAGAGTGTTGCTGGGAAAACCTGCTCAGTCTACACAAATTAAACCAAATTTGGATCAAAGCACTTTATTGATCTGTCAACAACATGGAATTAGGCAGCAATCAGTGAAGTTTTGCATTTGAGTAGTAATACAACAGGTAAACCCCCAAACTGGTCACATTGTTAATAAAAAACAGCAAATTTTTAAACACCCTCTGTAAGGAACTCCTTGAGATGGCTCCAGGTTGAGGGACGAAACCCAGGGAAACAATATCCACCACCATCCCTTCACTCACTAGGCAATGTGACCTTATCATAGAAGGATATAAAATTGGTTAAACAGGACTTTCCCTTTGTGAATTCATGTTGACTGTGCTTGATGATTGCATTGTTCTTTAAATGCCTTTCAATAGCATCCAGCATGATCTCCATAATTTTCTAGGTAGTGAATCAGTTTTGCATGTAGATTTGCACACCAGCTCTACATCACCACAGTAAAGGAGCTGTTATAATGAATTAGGTGAGGTCTAATGATTCCACCAGACCCGACAAATCACTGCACTGTAATTCAGGGCTTTTTATTCAGTGGATTGTTCAATTGTCATTTGAAACAATTGACCCAAAATGAGAAAACTGCAGATAAGCATTAAGTCTTAATATTTCAGAAAAGTGTATATTGGTGAAATCATAGTTACATAAAGAAAGACTCTTTGCATAACTAAGAAATAGTACTTTTATTAAATAATTTGGTTTAGATTACATGAGCACAGTTGCAGTTTGGATTTTCAGTTAATTTCCATTTATCTGATTAATTGAAATAAACAGACATATACCTGTAAAACTAGAAAGGAGAAATTTTTCACCGTGGCAAGGAAAGCGATCACATTATATGCTGAACCTTTAAACTCGATACTCCCAACTGTTGTACTAAGCCACAAATCCTGTTAAGGCAATAAAATCAGACATTTGAGGGAGAAACAGCATCTCACCTTGTTCTCACAGACATTCTGCAATCATTGCAGAGGCATCATTGGCTTTTACTGAGCAGCATTTCTGATTATTCTGTATTATTCCATCTGTTGCATCTAATTAATCTAAAGTTTTGGATGTTATCGGTGAACATTTTTGATTTTGATAATCCATAGCATGGTTGATTTCTAATGAATGCCTCTATCTGAGTGCAGGATTTTGTATTTGGCAACCACTCCATTGTTCTAACTGCAATATAAAGTCTGACAAAGAAATAGGTCAGAGAAAATCTACAGATGAGGAAATTTAAGGAAAAAGATACTACAAATATAAACCTGAGATGTATGTGAGGGTGAATAAAGAGGACTTGGTTCCTTAAGAAATTAGTAATTACAGATTTTGATTTTCAATACAATTCTTAGTGCTGTCTGTCCTCATAGACTAAGTTGCAAATTTCAAAATATTCTGTAACTGATGCTAGAAAGTCAGTGTTTTTCTCTTCACATAATGACATCCAAAAAGCAGTTTACACTAGATAACTACAGTTAAATCCAAACAAAGCAGAGTAAAATACTGAGAAATACCTAAATACAGTCCTCAAGTACAGGCAACACTAACACTTAACTAGTACAATATTGATTTGTATTGTCTTTTGCTGTCCTATGGGCAGTAAGAATTTCTCCTTACTGTGCACACGCTATGGTCAGCAAGCTAAAAATATATCTCACTTTTGTAGACAATCCACTCCGAAAGAAGTCAAAAGAATTACACCAAGCAAGGCAAATACAGTTACAGAGGCTACTATAAAGGAACCAATATGTTTGGACAACTTGGAAATACAAGACTGCGGAATCTTTTTCTTCCGTTGTTTGAAATGCAAAGGCTGCTTGAACTTCTCTCAACCTTTCAAAATACCAATCAAAAGGCAGGCAATGAATTGTGACTTTGGTTTTCCCAGAACTGCAAAATGCTGTTTGTACTAGACATACAGGGAAGGTTAAGGACTGGAAACCCATTTGCTCCTTCCATCACTGAGCACCACAAGTAGCCTGGACAAGATGTAACTTTTCTGTTGAACAAAACCCAGGTGAAACAGTGTGCAGGCAGCATGCTTCCAGTCACCTGAGAAATGCTTATGTTCTTCCAGTGTTAGTAAGCATAGTATTAATGATCCAGGGGGAGGCGCTTAAAGCTTTTGCTTTTATAGAGTAAGACATGTTAGTCCTTAGATAAAGAGCAGAATTCGTGGGCTTCCCTTTGAAGTTTTGTTGTTTCTCTTAATTGTCGCAGACCCACAGGTACCGTGCCTGCCAGTATTCTGTGCATCACTGCTTAGAAAATGTATGCTATCCCCTCAATTTAGAAAAAAACTAGTTAAATCTATCTTTTTTGAATGAGTTGTTGACTTACAACTGGTTTTACTTCTTCAAGGATAGCTGAAGATACAGTTGCTAGGTTTAAGTGTTTAAACGTGTTTTAAGATATAACACATGATTAAAATATCTCACGTGTAGCTGCCTTTATTTGAAATGCTGTGACTAAATCTACAAACCCTAACCAAATTGCCATAGGCAACAGTGGTGGTGACTCAGTAGATGGCACTCCAGCCTGGAAGACAGGTCGTTGCCTGCACCCAGCCCTGTCAGCCCCCGACAGGTGGAGTGGCTGTTGTCTGCACTGGCTGAACAGGCACTTACCAGGAGAAAATGATGGAGAGCCACAGGAGATCTCTAAGCACACCTGGTTGTGCATGGTGTGAAGAGTGCCGTGGTCTTGTGGGGAGTCAATCACCCTTGTGCCATCCTCCTGTTGAATCTTCCAAGAGTTTCATGGCTAAAGGGATCCCAGGCTATTGTGTTTTAACAACAGATTGCCGCAGGCTGTTCCTCCCCTTTCGGAAAGGCGCTGATGCCTGGGAAGTGATATTTGGTTTCTCCCACATAACTGAAAAGAATTTATAGCCAGTGTGGCATGCTGCAATGATACACCCTTTGACTGTCCCATAGGATGCAGTTTATAGCCTACTGGAATACTAAGGATTTGGGTCAAATTA
Organism: Aegotheles bennettii; assembly: GCA_013398125.1. Taxonomy (NCBI): domain Eukaryota; kingdom Metazoa; phylum Chordata; class Aves; order Caprimulgiformes; family Aegothelidae; genus Aegotheles; species Aegotheles bennettii. Next base: position 159,057 of record VZRW01009680.1, read on the forward strand.
ACAGTGTACCCTTTGTCCATGTTCAGTGCTCTACAGTCAATTTGGTGCTAACACTCTAGGTGCACTCTACTGTGCACTGTCTTTCTGAAAACCACTAATACTGAATAGTTCTTCAGGCATATTTGCCCTCGTCTTCACGGATGAGTTTGAAGAGCTGGAAGATGCCACTAGCTTGACCACCATGACATAATGTGGACAGCACTGGAGAAGAGGGATCGTGAAAGCAGCATTTTCTGTATGGCCATCTCCTTGCGATGCTCCACTCGGGATCAGATAGTCCTGAAAATGGAATGGCAAACAGTGGCCAAAGAATTTCAGGGGTGAACAGTGGCTTCCCGAAAATGGTTCCAGGCACTGATGTCTCCTTCAGCAATCTAACTGTACCCATTGCTTTCTAGTGACTAACCTGCTTGCTGCCAGTAGATCAGCAGTTGGAGCTGCTGTCATGAAGATTAATGCCTCCATTAGGAGGATGTTGTGTTCACTTAGGGGGAAGTAAGTGTTCCTGGGGAATAAAGGTAGTAACATAAGTGTTCAATACTAACTGCTTAAATGTGGTTTGAGGTTTGGATAAAGAAACTTCCTTTCAATTTATCTCATGACAGACATGCAAGATCCATGTTGAAGTTTGCAAATGTATTTTTAGGATGAACTATAAATAAATGATAAAGTTTTAAAAATGTAAACTTAAATTGGATAGATATTTAAGATAACATGAATTAGAATATTAAAATCCCTTACCAAAGATATTGTAAAGGACTCTCTTAATCTGCCAATAGTTCTGATGAAAAAGAACAGCTTCTCAAGCTGATTTTGGGACAGTCATGGTTACCTTCCTGCTTGTGATTTCATGACTGCTAGTCACAATGGTGGCAGTGTGATGTCTGAAAGATGCAACTTACTATTTACTTCCATGGCCTCCAAATGGTTTTACTGAACATTTGGACAGGAGGCAGAAGCTTTTTAGCTTCATCCAGGACAGCTGTGGAGTAACAGTGGGCAGCAGATGTGGAAGACTGCAGGCTAGCTGTTATGTAGCAATGCACACAGTTTTCTTGCTGTACATATGTCCAAGAGAACAGAAGAACTTTTGCAAATGCTGGCAAACATAGATTTAGGAAACTTTCTCACCGGTTGGAAATGTTGCCTCTGCAAAATGCAGATATTTCAAATTGGTTAAAAGATTATGCACTGATAAATCACTATCTTTCCAAGAAAGTTGTTGTGCTAAAGCAGCACTTGAAACAGCACCTACTGAAGCGTTCCTGTTCTTTTTGCAGTAACATCAGTAAATGCTGGACTAGAGTTACAGAGCTGACTTGCTGATGCAAGGCTGAGGATGCAGCAGAGTGGCTGAAGAAAAACGAATGCAAATACAAGAGAGCACTTTATCCATATAGACAGAATGGTTATAGCATATACTGGAATGTCATGTGGAAAGAATAACTATGGAGCATTTAGCTTTTCTTTACACGATTTCAAGAAACCTACAATACCAAGACCATTGCAAGCTTGATTCCTAGTCCCTCACTCTTTCCCATGGTGAATATTAACTGCTCTAAAATGAAAAGATGCACCCTGTTCGGGGTGCACTGTGCACCAGCATCCACCAAGGCTTTATGCTTCTGTGGTTCTAATTTCCCCTACTGTTACCTGATGTAAAGAGATCTGGAGTCTGTCTACTCTAACTGGAGAAACACTCACTGGAGACTGCAGCAGCCATCCTCCTGGAAGAACTTTGTCCTCTATTGGCTCTACCTAGCAGCTGCCTATGGGCAGCAGCAGGTTTCATATCCCACTTTCTCGTGTCCTCTCCATAATGACTCAGGAGAGACCTCAGTGCACTTTGTGGCGTGTTCTGTTTCTCTTGATTCACTCTCATAGGAGGGCATCTCCTCCTAATGGCTGCTCAGATGTCAGTAAATCTGTCAAAGTTTAATGCTGGGCTGGCAACTAAATGAATGACAGATGCTCTCTATTAACCCCTCTCCCTTCCCAGAAAGAGAAAGGAAAGAGAATAAGGGAGAGAGACCTGCAGGTTGGAAACTAAACTACACAGCTTTAATGAAACAGTAATGAAGACAAAGAAAATAATGAAAAATGTACAAATATATATAAAAAATATTGCCCCATTCTCCCTCCCTCCCCCACCCCAGTAACACTCACATCACCCCCGAGGCTGCACGTCAGGCCCTGGGAAAGTCCTGGACTGGGCTCCTGGAGTCAACAGCACACAAGAGCTGGATGCAGGGACACACGGAGTCAGGAGTGCACAGGCTGGGATCAAGTGCAGAAGAACAGACGGAGTCCTTCCAGGACACTGGCCATGCACAAGGAGAGCTTGACCTTCATGATCCCTCAGCTTTATACTGAGTTTGATGTGTATGGGATGGAATACTTTGGTTGGTCAATTTTGGTCACCTGTCCAGTCCACTCCTCCCCACAGGACGGTCGCAGGTGTGACCCCTTTGCTCCCTTTTGTTTCCAGCACAGAAGAAGTTCAGCAGACCTGAGCAGTGGCCCTGGTTCTGCGTACCATTCTCCAGCCAGAACTATAAACATTGAGCATCATCAGTCCTAGAAGCAGACACTGACTGAAAACCATGCTGTTAATGTCAGCAAGTAGTTACTTAGAAGAGACTTAACTGATAAGTAAAAGTACTAACAGCAAATTTGTTCTATCCTGGCTCAAACCAGGACCTTTTATTTGATAGGCAGTGCTTTGCAAAAGCAAAACTGAAGTTTAAGTTAGTACTAAAGCTTGAATTTGTGGAGGACAACATATGTACATAAAGCTACCAGTACTGGAGTAAATTTCAAAGACAGAATTACAAACTTAAGAGATACTGTTAGTGGAGAACTGAAATTGAAACGATTGAAGACCTTGTGCTCTTCCTTATCATCCTCTACTAATTGCCATCTGAAGCTGCTCAGTTAGAGCTGCCACAGACTGCTTGCTGCCTGTGACTATTTTGAATAAGCACAAAACCAGAACTAACTTCATCTTCTTGTGCCTGATCCAGTCATATCTCACTATTAAGACAACTCAGCAGGGTCTCACTTAAAATTTGCATGCCTTTCGGTTTCCTGTTCTTAGTGAGAAATGAATTTTGTGGTTGCCGAGACTGTCTGGCTGGAGGTCAGTACATAAAGGTCTGGACTCTTACAGATATAAAAGACAACATGCTCTGAAAAGGTAGATGAGTGCTACAGGTAGGGGAGAGGTGCTTATGTACTTCCTTGAGATCTCAGCTCTCACTGTACCCCAAATATTACACAGCGTATCTGTAATCAGAGTACAATCAGCATAACTGCACCAGCAAGCCCAACTGCCATGTTCTCAATGCACAGGAGCAAAAAGACTTCTTAAAAAAACTTATTTCATTTAAATAATATAAAAACTTTCTGAGAAAATAAATTATTACAAAAAGACTTTTCGTTTCTTGCTTAACTGTGCTGATGAAGTGAGGGAGTGCACCACAGTATAGCATGGAAATACATATTTGAAATCACAGCAAACGCCTGGTAGGGTCCCATGTCACAAGCTGAGCTCAGGCAGAAGGCATTACAAACCTCCCTAGGAATATTGCTATACCAACAAATCATAAGGTCAGACCAACAAGTTTTGTAATCATTTAACTAGAGTCACTCAAATGCCTAAAAACATGTCTAATTAAGTAACACACATTTGTAGGTTAGCCTTTTTGACCACCTAATATAATGAATAAACCTCACTTGAAGTCATTAGGATCACACAAAGCAATGATCTACATCATAGGACTTGTCTACACAGGAAAGGGCTTGGAACAGCTACTGCAGAGAATCTGTTCTGCAACAGCTCCCTGAGGGGACATTTTTTGCAATAAGTATGCATTTGTGTGGTTTTGCTTAATATACATGAGAAGTGAACTATGTTAAAAGCAAACAAAGGCATCCATCATGGAAAATAAGAGCATCTACTTGAGTAACTGGTGCAGGATAGCTGCTCGGCTTTGGATTCCTCACTTCAGAATGTTTGACAGTAACCACCTTATATAGATCAATCCAACTCCTTCATTGTAAATGTACAAAATTAAGGACATGGAACAATAGACCACATGGCTTCGTGATGAGGTAATAGTTACCCAGAAACTGCTTGTGGTGCCGAGCTATTGCTGCAACTCACCCATGGAGGCTCCCAAAGTTGGGTCTGCCAACTGCAAAATAGCAACAACAGTTCAGCACTACTCATGCCCTACAACATGTTTCTGTGGCTATAAATGGCCTTGGAGATGTTTATGAGACATTCAAAAAGCTGTTTTAAATATATTAGTGCACATGATGTAATTTATACTCTAAGTTCAAATAGGACATGGACATGACTGCTTATTTCATATAGACTTCAGAATAAGTCTGAAAAAAAATAGCACAATTTCTCCACAGTAATGCTTTTAAGGCAGTGGATACACTCTTCTAAGAGGGACAGAATACATGCGCAACAGGGAGGGCAAAGCCTGTCTGATGTAGCTGTGCCAGGCAGTAGGAGGTATCTGATCCACTTGGCTTGCTACTTGAAAGAACTAAACAAGACCCCCTAAAACACAGTGTCAGGAGAGGATTCTGAATAACAGATGGTTTTGCTTGCCTGTCTCCTCTGTTTAACAAACCAGCTGGTTTGGTAGATTTCATCTATGTGTACTTATAAAATTTATTCACGACAATGAGGCATTGATACAAGTAAAAGTGGCAGCCATTGGCAGGTTAAATGCTGTACTACAGGTTGTCTATGCATGAGAGTTGTACCATCACATGAAAGTAGTACCATTCTAACTGTGCATGTGTGTCTAAAATAATAAAGCCTTGTCATTGAATTGGCATTAGAAGGGCATATAGATAAGCTTATGCCTGTGCTGAGGAAGAGGGTAAGATGCACTAATGTATAAGAGTTTTAAATCAGCGTAATACATAAGTACCAGGAATTGTACCAGTATATTTATTCTAGTAAAAGATTACCCCCCTAAATGGCATTTATGTCAGTGCAAACCCTGCATGTAACCAGGCCACAGGGCCAAGGGGTGGTAACGGCAGGAGAATCCCTGCAAGGGACCAAGCTCTCATCGTTCCTTGGCCTGGTGGGATCCACCCACAGAAACAACTTCAAAGCACTGGGAAAGTAAGGTGATAGCACTTAGCTTAAATCTTTCTTGTTTCCTAATAAATGACATTGTATGATAGAGCATTTACATGAACCAACAGCAGAGTCAGTAAAACTCAGCTGATGCACAAGTTACCTGTTCAGCTGCCACATCTTCAGCACAGGTATATAAGCCCAGACCATTTGCTGTCAATGGGAAACATTCATTCAGTGTTTAATTAGAACAAGTGCACACTCTCCATCTGTTAGGAAAGGGGTCCCTTCCCTAGTAACAACAACTGTCAGTAATGCCAGACCCACTAAGTCCTACTTCTCCTAATTATGTCTCTGCTGTTCTTGATCTTCTCCTAACCTCATTGGTTACATTGGTTACCTTGCTACAGCTTCTCTTAAAATATTCACCGCCAACTCAACCCCTTTTCTTCCCAGTTGATAACTTTCTTCCTCATTGTGCTAGGAAAACCAACGCCTTCCATTTTAGCTTGTCTTCAGATCAGATCTAACACAGAAAACTGGAATTACTTATAGAGAAAAAAAAGAAAAAAATGAAAGAAAATAAACAGTCCTTTTTCATATGACATGCAAATCCAAATAATCCTCTTCCTCCCACAGTCTGACCCAATTTTGCTTGGGCAGATTTTGTTTTTCTAAGCCAGGCACCTTTGAGACTGCAAACTTAGCAGACACTACTGAATATGAGAGCATACCACTTACAAAAACAAGTTTAAAGATGCTAATTTCATGGCACTAAAATGTCTGATACTGACAACTTGCCTGTTGTAGCCAAAACTCCTCCCTTAGCCATGCTCACAGAAACGAACAAACCAAAGCTGAGAATTTCCTTCCTCCAGCAATTTTAGATATCAGAACACCTGTCCAAGCTGCTTGAGGGAACATCCTACTTGCAGGTATGAGTATTTAAATATATTCAACTGCTTAATGTTATACGTACTTGGAAAAGGGATAAACATTTTTAGCAAGACACTGACAAATGTGTTGATGTCATGCTTTATTGCAAACAAGCTACAAAGAAATCACTGCTTGCCAAATACAATGTGACAATGGTTGAGGAACAGTTATTGTTTTCCACCACAGAACACAAACAAGTAAGGGGAAATACTTGCAGAGTTCCTTCTTTTCTTCTTCTCACTCTTTTCTTAATCCTTACACCTTCCACAACATGAAGTCACTGAGCGTCTTTTACAACTGCAATCAGTGACACAACGCCTGTTGTTTTTTTGTCTTCCTAAGAGTAATGCCTAGGAATCCCATCCTAGCCTAATGCTGCATTATTTCCTCCCCTCTTTAACTACAAAAATGAAAGTATAGGAGAGCTTTAAAAACATGTTTGTTTTTATTTTGTGTCCATAATACACCACATGTGTTTGTTCTTTAAGTCTAGTTCTTTAGTTTGAATAAGCATGCCTTGCAAATTTAAGAATCTTCCTTTGTATCTGAAATTTTTCATAATGTGATCATGCAGTCAGGATCCAGGTAGTCCTGTAGCATTTTCTGGATGCAATCTAATGAAATAGTTGAGGGATTGTAAACATGTGGTAACAAAACCAGCATTTCAATCACCCTTTGACTTGGGCTATGTCTATGTTAGCAAGCAGGGGGATGCAACAGGAAAAGCTCTGGAGTGTAAACCATCTTGTGCGGAGAACCTGACCTTCCACTCTGTGGGCTCTGCAGGTTTGTTGCAGGCTGACTCTGTCTGTGGTTGGAATGCAGCTTTTGGTTACGTTTCAGGAGAAACGTTTCTTCTGTGTCTTCTGGGGCTGCTCCACAAAATGAACCAAAGAGCAGGAAGAGAGAGCAACCAGAGATTAGCTACAAAAAATACTTACTTCATCTGAAACAAAAAGCTAACATAGATGAATGCACACTTAAGCTTGCCCTTCTGAGTATATGGATGGCTGTAGCTGTGGCAGATTTAATCTGAAGTTGAGCTGATGTCATGATAGCAGAATAATAATTTATTTCAGAGGAATTTTTAAGAGAGTGCCACTGTGGAATAAAGTCCCCCTTTTTTTGGCTGAAACATGGAGAAAATACTTTATCTTCAATAACTCCCTGAAGTGCAATTAGTTTATCACAGTGTTGAGAGGCAAGTTCTTGGTGTAGAGGAAGAAGTCCCCTCAGACCAGCAGGTCAGCCACTGCCAGCAGCAGGCTGCCACCATTTACACCAGCACTACAACTGCACCCCGAGAAAAGCCCACAAAAAACTTGCAAATCTTGATGCAAATGTGTTCTTGGACATCATGTCAGGACACAATGTCACTGGTGTGAAAAAAAGCTGGACAAAAATAGCATGAGAGAAAGAAAATGCACAGACTTTCCTCTATGCAAATTCTAAATAGGCAACAGAACTGAACTGGCAACATCAGTTTTATAAAACTATTCTCCTTGTCTCTGATTTCTATCCCTTTCCTCAGTATATCGATCCCCTTTTTCTGGTCCTTTGGTCTTTTCCCTCTTCCTGTTTCTATTCCGCTTCCTCAGTCTTTCCTGCTTTTTTTTCCTAGGATGCTATATTTAGTATTTTTTTTTTATTTAACAGCTGCAATAATCATGAATTTTGCTGTTGAGCTGGTAGCAATTTCTCCCGCAGTAGGTCCAGTGGTAGATGCTCTGAGCAATAACCAATGGGTCTCTCTGGATCTCTCACCAGACAGTGTTATATAGCTCAAGGCAAACTGAGAGCCTATTTTGCTGGCAGAAGGAAGAAGGGAAGAGAGTCAGATGATATGGCCCAGTTATCCATTAATAAATGGAGAACAGAACACAGAACAGGAAACATCAATTAAGATGATTGAGATTAGGAAAATTGCATCCATGCTAGCAAAAACTGGGTGCATAGACCAAACTAGGGTGTGGGTAAAAACACCACCCTCTTGAGGAAATGCATCAAGGAAGTCCTGGACAGATCTTCTGCTTCAGAATAACGAAACAGAATCATAGAATCATAGCATGATAGAAGTGTGGGTGTTGTGATAACCAGCATCCAATCCATTTCATGCAAGCTTTCCTATAGAACTTTTCTTCCTTTCTATGCATATAGGAGCATCATTCACATGTTTGTTTTGATTCTCACCACAGTCATCTTAGTAAGGTCTGATGTCTTCCAGTCTCCATTCTTTCCTGTAAAATATCTGTACACCATATCTTTCTGGAAGGAGGTAATTCAGTAGGACACTGGAGTGGGACAGAGCAAAAAAGCCTGGAAAAGGCATTAGGGGTTGAAATCCTATAAAGGAGTCTGGAAGGTTCAACAGACCTTCTCTGTAAGAAAAAAATATTCCTTGTCAGAATTGTTCTTTCCTTTTTCAAGAACATTTGCCTGTACAACCTCTGTTCACTAAATTTAACTAGATCTAATTATGATTTTTTGCTAGCAAAATTGTGTGGCTTAGACATAGCACTATTTCACATTCATGCAGAGATAACTAAGATATATAAATCTCAGTGATGTTTATTATGTTAGATTATAAAAATACCTGATTTCTGAAAACGAATTTATACTAGCAATCCCACAAAAAGCTATTTAGTTGCCGGTCAGCCTCATTCTTCCTTTTTCACTCTGGTCTTTTCCTACACTGGCCTCCCTCCCGTGAATCATTTCTGGGACAGGATGGTAGCTCAGAGCCGCTGCTCAGCAGTGTCTGACAGCAATAGCAAAAAAGACAATGTCCAGGCTTGGTGCTTTCACCATCCTACCACAGAAATAAGCTCTATACAACTTTACAAGACAGATGGCAGCAGCCGTGTGGAGCCCTGCCTACACTCACACCAGGTCCCTGCTGCCAGTTATGCTGAACCACCATTACCATAAGTGGCAAATATTTGGGGAAAAAGGCTGATGTAGACACCTCATGTAACCCCCTGTAATTCTCTGTACTGTTATTATGCATACATTGTTCATATTGATCTCTACGTGTCACTGTAGTGTATTGCTTAAGGGTTCTTATCAGAGGAAATTTTTGGAGTACTCAAGACAAATTAATTATTTTATTTTAGCACAATTTTTATCCCAGAACCTGCTTCATATTTTAGTATCTTATGGGAAAACAGTCCATAGCTTACATAAAAAGACTAAGGAAATCTTCTAGGCTTTTCAATATTTAGAAATGAAGTAAATATGTATAATAGCATTCAAATGATTTTCCTTTCTAAAATAGCAGAAGTTACTTAGGTTCTTTGGTGATTCTTTATCAGTTCGTAGAGAAGTAAAGCTCATTCAAGCTCTTCAGAAGCAGAAATCCTTATTACTTCTTGTTGTAACGAAAAGTAACCACTCTAATTAGTGAAAATTTCCTAAGGCATTTGTATTTATTCTTATTAAAACAATTTCAGCACACAAGAGCGGCAGCAAGAGACAAGCATTGTCAGAGAGAAGTGATCTCCCCAAGCTTGTTAAGGTGCTTTTCAGAAGCCAGATCCCAAAACCCAGGAATCCAATGTTCCAGAGATGAAGCATAAAGTAATCATACTATTTCCAAGAAGATCTCCAAGCACTGGCACACAATGTTACTCATGTATTTCAAGCCCCCCTTGGAACTTTTAATATCTGGCAGTCAAAAATGTCTTTTAGGTAAAATAAATAAATAAATAAATAAACAAAAAACCCCACCCCAAAACAACTAAAAAATGTCTTTTAGGTAAAATAAATAAATAATCAAACAAACAAAAAACCCCACCCCAAAAACAACAAAACCAAAAAAAACCCAACCCCAAAAAAGCCCCCCCAAACCCCAAACCAGTAAGGAAACAAAATTACTGGTATATCGATTTGCTGAGAAATCAAGTAAAGCTGAAATGAAACCTTCAGGAGAGATTTACTTAGACTTAAAAAAAAAAATTAGATGGATTTATCAGTCTCAATTTCTCTCTTCTTTTCTTTTCTTCCTTAACTAAACGGCTCCTAAACCCAACTCTT
>VZRW01009680.1:169633-206355 GCA_013398125.1 Aegotheles bennettii
GGGAGTGCCGGCTGTGACAGCGCCTGGTCCCTCGCTGTCCCTTCGGGGCTGTTTATCCCCTTTGCCATAGGGCCCCGCTGTGACCTGCAGCCGTGTAAATGACTGCCCCGGTAATGATTAACGCCCGGCAGCACGAAACTTCGCTTTAAATAGTTCTTAACCTTCTTTTGAGCCACCGTTTTTTTTTTGCTGCAGCAAGTCCATCACCCTTGGCAACTGCGATCTTCACCTGGCTGTGCCGGAGCTGTGTGTGTACGTACGGTGTGTTGTTACGGGTGTGCATTGGATAACCTTGCGTATAACAGTGTGTAAATGTATAGCGAGTGTCACATAACGTATACAGTACGTATCACATAATGTATGGTCATGGGGGGGAGTCGGCGGTCTTAAGGTTGCTTAAAGAATCACCAACAAAGATAATAGGAAAAGGTGATTTTAATATAGATTTATAAGCCTGTGATCTAACATAATTCAGTCAGCAAGGTTCACTCCGTTACTATGTGGAGGGAACATGTAGGGGTTGGAATAGGATTGGAGTGAGGGGCAAACCTGCCACCGCATGTGCATAATGGCATAATTTTATATTGAATACATTGTATTTGTTGTACCTTCTTTGTTAGTCAGGACACTGCCTTATTATTATTTTTTAATTCTGTTATTTAAATTAAGCAGCCTGAGCATCTTTGGGTACATACGAAGAAAGCCTCTGAAAACACAGTATGCAGTTAAGACTAACTGATTTATAAACCCATGGAAGTTCCAGCGACTGAGTTGCTGGGTTCACCTTGGGTTGTGTACTAGAATTAGGCACGGAGGCACGTGGGCAGCTGCCTTCTTCCTCGTGTTTGCTTGTTGTCTTACACCCACTCTGCGGTATCTCCCTGGAGACATGCGGTCACCATCGGGTCAGCGCAATGGGGCTGGGTGTTAGCACAGCCCCATTGAGGATGTGGCAATTTTAGGTAAATGTTGCTTAATTCTGCTAGCGGGAGTGAAGAGGGAAAGGCAGACAGCCATGTGGAGCCAGCACTGAGGATCAGGGTCTGGCCCACGTGGGTGTGTGTGGAGTGCCCACCTGGCACGTGCCCACACCACCCACGGGAAAACAGCGGTGTGAGTTTCCATTTCCCACTCTGCTTCTCACACTGACAGGGAATAGCTGAAGCCAAGAGGACGATCTTCCTACTCATGCTAGGGGAAACTGAAACTAAAAGTAAGGCAAGGCAGAGTTTGTTCCTGAGTGGCACAAACTGGGCTTCCTTTAGAAAAATTGAAATACTAATGTTTTCTTTGTGTAGAAGATGAGAATGCTATTTATGCCTACTTCAGGCTAGGGTATTATACTATGTTTATCTTGTTTATCCTGTAGATTTTGTATGGAATCTAAGAAGTATTTACCTTTTAATTACTTTAAATTTAGAGAACTTGCATTGGTGCACTGTGTCTCTGTTCATATGCTTTTAAGGGTTTATAATACATGTGAGCTTTAGTATAGATTACTATGATTTTAAATTTTATTTGCAAGATAATTATGTTTATTTTTTTTTAGAAAGGAGAAAAGCATTCTGAAAATATTACTATTAAGGTACTAACAACATAGTATCTCTAATTCTATAGTGTAATTAGAAGACAATAACACCTAGAAGCCTCATCCAGTTATTTCTGCCCTGTGGTAGGAGCTGAGCAAATACAGGCAAAAAGATGGTTCTTGGTCCCAGAGAACTTACGAAACAGGAAGCAAGGCACTATTTGTGTTCATAGACATAAATAGTTGTTTAATCCAGTACCTCCAAGTGTTCATACATGTGGCAAATCCATTATAAATTGTATGGGTGTCACGGTTCCTCTTTAATTTATGTCTCTGTAGTTTAACTGTAGTTAACTGTTATCTGCTGAGCTACTGGAATTAAGGATTTGTTGCCAACTTGCAGAAGGTTTTTCCTAAATTTAGCTGTTTTGTGATAGAATCTACTGCAATAGTTTTTATATTTGGATAAGAGTAATTTATTTGAATGATGCAGGTTTGGTGCGGTTTTTTTGTTTGTTTGGGGGTTTTTTTTGCTCTTTTTCTTTCAAGATATGTTTATGGTACCATCAGTCAGGGATAGCCCAGTAGAAAGCTGGGCTAGCATTGCAACACTGTGTTGCTGTGTTTCATTAAATATCACCTAGATCCTATCTCAACAGTTTTCTGTTTTTTCCCTTGTTCCCTGCCTTGCAGGCAGAGCTGGGTAAACATTGCCTTTACTCTTCAAGGCCTGTCCCTTTGATCCTTTAATACACTTAGAAGTTGCCTTCAGCTGCGCTTTTCTGTGTCAGCTTCTGAGGAGGAGCTATTCTGAAGGCAGCACCTTTCTCTAGCCCTGCTGTACCTGCTTAGCTGCCTCTGTGCTTGCTGCATGCCCGCGGCACTGCGATGCTTCACGCATAGACGCAGTGTACGGGTCAGATGTGAGCGGTGCCATGCTGTGCTGCAGGCTCAGAGTGTCCTGAGATTTCCCTTCCCAAGCACAGTACCATGCAGAGTGAAAAACACTGGGGATTTGGGTCAAGCTGGGTAATTCTCTGGCCTAAGAGGAGGTGGAGCATTAAATATATAAATCAAGCCAGCAGTTGGTAAACACATAGTGGTGTGACTCCTCTTGGTGAACTGTCGCTGACTAGCCAGGACCGGTGATGCCATTGAGGGAAGGTGGTAGTGATGAATGGGTGAGGACTTGAGCACAGTAAGGGTGGAAGGCTACATTCTCAGAATTTTTTTACAGAGCTGGCATTGCTGCTGCTGCTGCACATCAATCTCTTGCAGAATAGCTTTTCTCACTCAAAGGAGGTTGTGACAGTCATCATTTTGAAGCTTCCTGCATCCTGTTCCTAGCTGAACAACCCTACAGTACTTTCCTTGATGCTTCCCTCCTTCCCTTAGCTGCTTATTGCCCCTGCTGTAGAGCAGCATTGCCTTTGGCCCAAGGGGCTGCACTTGCTGGTACCAAATCACAGAATCACAGAATTCTAGGGTTGGAAGGGACCTCGAAGGATCATCTAGTCCACCCCCCCTGCCAGAGCAGGTTCACCCACAGTACATCACACAGGAACGCATCCAGGCGGGTTTTGAATGTCTCCAGTGAAGGAGACTCCACAACCTCTCTGGGCAGCCTGTTCCAGTGCTCTGTCACTCTCACAGTGAAAAAGTTTCTCCTGATACTCACATGGAACCTCCTATGCTCCAGTTTGCAACCATTGCCCCTTGTCCTATCATTGGACGTCACTGTAAAAAGCTTGGCTCCATCATCCTGACCTTCACCCTTCCACCTACCCTTCTGCTGGTCCTCTGACCCTGGGGAGTGAAAGACACTGTTAAGGATATCCATGCAGAAGCCAAGCCCTTCTGACTGTAAAAGGCTGAATCAGTCTTGCAGCCAAATTTTAGCCAATTAGCTCTTCCTAATCGCCATCATTTCAGGTAACTGCAACCTTCTCTGCTTTTATCATGCAATTTTGTAGTTTCTCCATATGAAAGAAGGAAGCACTTCTCTGGCAGGTTAATTTTTTATTTTTAATTTTTTTTAAATAATCATAAAATTAACCCCAAAGCAAAAAGGTTGTGAGTGTTTGCTCAGCAGCAGGAACTGCTAGAGGGGGGTTCCTTGCTTCCTGGGAGTAGATAGATAGGATATCTATCAGGTGAAGACAGGTGATGAATTCAGTGTATCATGTCTCTGCAATGTATCACATGATCTTATTTACGTGCGTGTGGTATGTAGTATGAATAAGCTTTTGGCTTTTGTAAGCAGAGAAATGTAAGGGGTCTGGTTAATTTAGGATATTTTGGGGGTCTTTTTGATTGTTGTTTGTTTTTCCTTGTTAAACATTTTACTTTATCTAAAAAAACCCTACCTCAGCAATTTTTGTTTTCTTCTAGTACTAAAAATACTCAGAAGAAAGCACAGCTATGTGTCCTATAGGAATTTCCTGACTCCTTGGCAGAATAACTCTTGGGATAGAGAAGCAAATCATGCTACACTTGTTTGTTGACTATAGGGAACTACATGCAGAAGTCTGGTGCATAGTATTTTTGGCTCTGAATTTGTTTATTTGTAGCATTCCTTGCTAAATCTCTGCACAGTACAGCTTGGGCATGGGTTGTTTGCCTGGATGTTGGTGACTGGTGCCTTTTAAGGGGGCTGTCCAAGGGGATCCAGGACATCTGTAGGAGGCTGGCATTATGACACGTGACCTACAGTTGATCCATCTTCTTCTTTGGACAGCAGCTGAAGAGTAAATAGGACACCTTGTGAGCATCCACAAATGTTTATGTTTAGCTATATGAATCCTACTTGTCCAGATTTCTGCAGGACAGGGGGATCAGTGGGAGACTTAATGAAACATAATTCAATAACATAATTGCAAATGGTCCTGTTTCCCACTGTGTTCCTCCAGAGATACTCTTTTGACTTGGAGAACTTCAAAATAGTATTAATCTTCTCAAGGTCTAATTAGTGATATGTCTTCACAGGATCCTTAAATGTTCTCGGGGCTTCTGGCCTTACCTTATAGGCTTTGCTGGGCATGTTATATACATGCTGGTATTGCAGTATTAGTTATTTCAAAATGTGTCTCAGTACCACAGAGGAATTCATCAATAGACATGAACCCTGCAAAAACATTTACAACTTGGCATCAACCCATGGACCTGGCTCGTAAGGAAGGACTTGATCGGTTTGAAGGGAGTTTCTTTTTGCGCCAACACCTTCGCATGATTGACATTATGGATTGCCACAGTGTCATTTAGCAGAGTGCATACCACTGAGCTTCATTTGTTTAAGAACAAATAAACCAACCATGATTTTGTTGCGGATCTTCTCTCTGGTAGCTCTGGCGCATAAAAAGAGAATGCAATTTGCTTTCCGAGCCTGCATTTTATGGTATGAAGAAATTTCTGTTTCTTGGTGTTTAAAGGATTTGTGGCTTAAGAAAATTACTTCTCCCTTTCTTCTCTACCAGAGTTGTCTAGGAGGATAAACTCACTTACAGCTATCTTATGCCTCAAAGCAAAACGGATGTTTTGCTCTGGCTACAAAGCATCTATTTTGCTACAGAGTTGGCAGTGAGTAATATACCCTGACCTGTGCGAGTGTGTGTGCTGCCTACGCATCCTTCAAGCTCAAGTTCCTGCCCCTCCTTTCCCTCAGGGAAGCCCTAACTGCTCGCCTACCTTGCTTCATGTGTACAACAGTCACCAGGTTATAACTGTGCCTTTTATTGGTCTCGTTGTTTTGATTGTATAATGATGTGGGGTTTTAAATTAGTTGCAGCTTTGGTACCCATTTTAATGAGACCTTGAGCTGTCTTCCCAGAGGGGAAGGCTTTGTCTTCCCAAGAGCAGTATGTCTCTTCCCAGAAGAAATGAGGCACAAAAAGGTGAGGTGGTAAGAGGAGTGTTGGGGCATGTTTACAGGGAGAAAGGAAATAGCTGTGAGTCTTGGGCTCTGGAGACTGCTGTGATAATGCCAGAAGCTATGGCGTGCTGGGCATTCGCGTGTGTATTAGTCACATCGGTGTGTAGTGTCATTGTGATTGTGCTTGCTTTGAGAACAGCTAAATGTAGCAGCCTTGTCTCTCATGGCATGCAGGAACATAGCTCGGTGTGGTATGACTATTTGGAGTGGAATCGACAGGGTGGTTGGGGAGACAGAAAGGCAGATCACTCATTCCAGATGAGGTGAACTCCTTGTATCCCCATCTCTGGGCAGATGAAGGGGGAAGCTGCTGTGACGATGGTGGGGAAGGCAGCCAGGAGACTGGCTTAAACAGTCCCTCCACCTCCTAGCCTGCAAAACTGAGTTTGGGCAGTAAGATCCAAGAATCGGAGAGGATTTAGAGCCAGAATATGCCTTTGGGGTTTTACGAGGAACCGTTTGACACGCGTAAGTATGTGTGCAGAAACGAAGCCTTCCTAATCTGCTCATCCACAAGGAAGCTTTCTGGCTGCTCTTTCACTCATCTTCGTGGAAAGATTTGGAAGAAAGATCTGTTTGACGTGCTGGCCAGGAAAAGGATGCATACACCAGGGGTGTAGTCCCAGGCTAAATCTTACAGTAGGGATGCAAGATTCTCTCCCAAGTGAGATCTTTTCGGTGAGCTTTGCACAGCTGAATCGCAGGGATTTAATGCAAACCCTGGTAATTAGGTGGTAATAGTTCAGGTCAGTTTGCAAAGAAAGCATCTGACTTTCTCAGGAAAACTTCGTGCATGCAGGAAACCTTGTAACTAATGCAGGGTAACTGTAAAGAGTATTTGGAGTGCTGTGGGCTATCTTTAAGAAAACACAAAGGCAGTTTCAGGCTTCAATCAGACAGATTTCACTTTCCTTTTTGCCATTACATATTTGAATTTAAATACAAGATTTAAAAAATAATATCAATATGCTGTACTATAGCATATGGGTATAAGCAATTATTTTCTTTCAAAAATGATTCTTCCATATTCTCCAGGCTCTGGAGCCACAAATGTCTTTGTTCAAGGCAAGTTTTTCACTTTAAATATCTATTATTAGAGTAACATTTTTTTCTGCCTGAGAAAATATGGCTTTGGGATGTACAGACACTGAAATTTAATTGAAGAAGAGCTTGCAAATCTGAGAGCTTATTTCTTTTTTCAAGTATACTTTTAATCTCTCATAAAAGGCACCATCTCTGCTTACAGTGCTGTCTTGCCTATGCTCTTAGGCCATGACAGTGACAACCACTAGCGTGTTTCTGAACCCTGCAGGATTATTTTGTTTACCTGAGGATCATTAGAGCTTCCATCATTCTAAACTTGGGTGTTAACTGACTTGTCCTAGACATCTGAAATCTAAGTCTTTTAGCAGCGTGGAAAATTATAATTGGGTTTGGTGTATGTGATTATCTATTCACTGGATTTCTAGCAAACCTCGGTTCTGAGGAGCACTGTCTTTTCCCCATAAGCTCAGCTAAACTAGGTAACTTTCGAACCTCAAGCAGCCTTATTCTCTCCTTAATGCAGATCGAATTCTGATTTTCAGCAGTCATTTAATAGCCAGCTCCTACAGTTACAAAAGTTGTGTTGGTTTTAAGTTGGATGACAACTATTCTCCTTCCTGTTGTCCCACTAGATCAATAAAACAGACCTTCTCAAGGACAGCATTAACCTTATAGAGTGCTTTTCAATTCATAAAGAACTTGCCTGGCTGTAAGGCCCTACAGGATTTGAAACTTGCCTATAAAGTGGAATGTGTCATCAGTAATGGTTATTTCCATCTCCGTTGGCCATAGTGACCCAGTTGCATCAGTTCTACAGAAAAGTTACTGGCAGTGACCGAGTAGGCTGGATACCCACAGGAAGACTTTCCTCTATGGGCTTCCGACTGTAGAGGATGTGTGGTAACAAGTACCTTCTGTGCCTGCCTCACCTGGGCCATTTGTTTGGCTGAGTTGCCTTGATTTCAGTTTCATTCTCAGATGCATATGTAGCCCTGGGCTGAAAAGCCATTGTTCCCGCAGCATCATTGTGTTTCTGCAGAATGATAGAGCTGGAGAGGATCTGTTGGTTGCTGTCGGGTCCCAGCAGCCACGTCACAGACACTTATTATGGATTTGCCTGTAGGACCACAAAGTGGGATTTCAAATATGTCTGTACATAATGTGAAGGTTTCAGCTGCTTTAGCTAAAGGTGTAATCATATAAATTGACACTTGTTCTGTTTTAAGACTGGTTTGTACTTTTTTTTTCTGAAGTAAGCATATTTAAGTGAACCTAGAATAAGCCTAATTTAAACAACACAAACTTAAACCAGTTTATCTTGGTCCATGCTACTAGCACAGGCTAGCTCAGAAAGAGAACAAAGCCCATTGAACAAACAGGCTGCCTAGGTGAAACCACTGTTAATACATTCTTAAGTGTTTAATTTAACTGTTGGTTAGATCCAGTTCATTAAGCTACTGCAGCAGATAGAGGCAGCTACACAGGCTCAACACCAGCAAGGTTTTGCGTTAACAATGGGCCATCTGATGCATTCTTCAGGGAAAGACAGCCTGGAAAGTGAATTGCCATCGTGTGTGAGACTGGATGGCTGATCCAGCAGGACCTTTGTAATCATCCCTCGTGGGCTTGGTCAGCTTAAAATACCCAAGAAACAAGTTTGACCAGAGTTGATCAGAATGCTTGGTGAGCGGATGCTGTATTGACTGCAGTATTTTCTGTTGTCCCCACTGTTTTGAGCAGCAGTTACAGAGAATGCTTACGGTGGATCTGCCTCGGGACATTATTAGTTGACTACTCATTCTATTTTTGACTGTATTTGTGCTCGGTCTTTCCTAGCCATCTCCCCGGATGCATGTAATGAGACTGGGACTTCTGATTACGTAGTTACGGCCAAGACTGCTGCTTTTGCTTCGCTTTCCTCTGTGGGGACAAGACCAAGCACTAGCACTTCCTAGACAGGACCAGGTGATGCATCACAAAAATATCTGTTTCAGTAGAATAGGAAATCCGCAGCAGGAAGAAAGCCAAAATAAAACATGTAGTGCTGTGTTACAGCAATTCAACCAGCAGAGAAAAATCATACCACAAATTAAAAGCATTTGAAATGAGCAAAAAATGAGAAATTCCTGCCACGTGAGATTCAAAATGTTCTAGGGGATGAGTCAGGAAGGAAAGGGTCAGGTGATGTCAGTGTTTTCATTTGAGAGACTGAAAAAGAAATGTTGCAATAAGCCTGCATGGGATTTGCTGATTTTCGCTCTGCTTACTCAGCAGAAAAGATAGAGCTGCTATCAGCCCTTCTTTCTCCATGATGAGTGAAAATTAGTGATTTCAGAGAGATACCCTGGGGAAGATAATATTTTTAGGGCAATTTAATTTGATTTAATGCAATCAAATGTTTAATTCCTGTAAGAAACATGAAGTTCTGGAAGAAAGAAAAACGTGCATTCTCTGATCATAAACCTTCCTTCAGAGGCAGCATTTAAGATTTTTCTTAGGATTTTAATTGGTGTTCTGAAATGCTGATACTTCAGGGTTTATTTACAAATCCCTTCTTTGTAATCCAGCTTGTAAAAGCAGCAGCTGTCTACTGTGTTGTTTGTAACTGACATCATATAAAAATATTGAGGAGTGGCTTATCTGATTTTATGGTGCAGGTTCTCATCGGTGTATCTAAGAAGATGCGCTGTGCTCACACAAACTATAGGCACGTACGTCTTCACTCGTCACTTCTGTAACTAAACAGAACTTTGGCTTGGAAAGTACTTGGGTACTATGTCAGCAAGGGGTTTTAACCTGGAAATCACTTGCTTCTTTCCCTGTGTTTTCAAAGGTAGTATTGCTGTCAGTGGTATGCCCTGCTTGTGTAAGTATTGGTAAGAAGTCAAGTGCCTGTCCAGTATTTTCCATGTTTGGTACAGCTGTGGTTGAAAGATGGTTGAACTTGCCAGATTGCCAGTGTTGCTTCTTCTTCTGAAACCTGTTTCTCCTAGCTCAAGGGATCTCAAAAGTTCTCTGGAGCAAGCACGCTTACTGAGACTTTACCTTGGAGGTCACCAATGCTTCCCTTCAAAGACTGTCTCACCTCTTCCTTGGCCTTCTGAAAATGCCCTAGCAATGAAACCTGTAATTATTTACGCTACAAAATAATTCAGTGTAGTTTAAGCTACTTGTTATGCACTGTAACATTTGGGAAGAGTAGCAAAGTCAGACCAGCTTGACAGGCTGCCAGGAGAGTACAGGAGCTGGAGCAGCAGGAGAGTTTCGAGTGGTCCCCAGGCTGTCTGCAGAAGCTGTGGCGAGCATCAGACCTGAGTAATAACTAATTTCCATGACAAAAACTGGCACATACTGTTCTTTCAGTGTCTTGACCGACAATTACCATCCTCTAGCCATTGCCTAAGAGTTTATCTGCCAGTGTTAGCCTTACTGGTATTGTCTAATGGGAGAAAAATAAAGTAACAGTTGCTCTGGGATCATCAACCTACAGAAACTGCAGAATATATGTGAAATCCTTTGTTTGAGCATACATCTGCAATTTGAGACGGGGAAAAAAGGAGAGTGAAGAAACATCTGATGCTCTCTCCTACTGCAAATAGATTTCTTAGTACTTCTTCCTTGTTTATCTTTAGGCTTTCAGAGGTTTCAGGGAGGCTTGGCGTGAGTCAAGCAATCTGATGTGAAGTTGATGCAATTGAAAAGGTGGTATAATAGCTCTGTAATTGGAAATCTGTGAACCACACCTGACACCACAGCCCATGCCTTGTGCATTTTGAAGGGGAGAAGGAAATTTGTATGTTTGATTAACTCTTTGATTCTCATGTTCCTCTGAAATTAATCAAAATGTATTTTTCTTGTTTTTAAATGGACTGAATTCACTGTCTTGATAAAACAGGTTTCAATAGCTAGGAAGATTGCAAAGGGAGTAGCTGGTAGAGGAAAAACAATAACCTAGTGTTTAAAGAAGAGCTGCCTTATACCTGGTGGTCATAAACATGCATTTAGCAACCAGATGGAGTGAAATCCTGTAGGAAAAACAGGACTTAACTAAGCATCTCTGCAGCAGTGGCTGGAAGTCAGAAACTCAAGTGCAGCAGGAAAGGTGTGATTTTTGCCACTGTGTTTCTATGTAGCGTTGTGGTTGGTGCGAAGGTGTGTGAATGCTGTCGGTGGTTTGGAAAGCTCTTGTTCTTTTAAAATCAATTTAGCCGGTGTCCTTGTTTTCTGCTCAGCAGCAAAGCGATTCTGCTGCTACTGTAATACAGCACTGATGAAATGGGTACCTTGAGCTGGAAAAGCAAGATGGATTTGCTGAAGGGGTACTTTGTTTTGATGGCTTCACAAAGGTGTCTGCAGAAACCTGAGTGCTGTGCAGAGTTTAGATGAAAATGCTTATTTATTTCATATTTTTCTCACTTCTAACAAGCAGCCCCTGGTGTTGAATTGCTGAGGGTGGGTAACCAGCAAGGCTGATGAAAGAAGGAAGGGTGCACTGTGACCTGCTCAGTCAAATTTCAGTCCTCACTATCCTGTTCATGGATAGTGAGGGATAAAAGGTAACTAATGACTCCTCTGATAAACGCAGTCCAGTTGATCCCAGGTATTAAACTGGACCGGGTGAAGTAGAAGGCAGCTGCTAGTGCTGAGGCTGAATTACTCTGCATTGAGTAGAAGTCCCTGTCTGGGGAACAACATTTTTATCATCAACAAGATCAGTAGTTCTGTGATGGCCATGTACCAAGTTCCTGTAAATGCCAGACTTATGAGGTCAATTTGGAATCCTAGAATAGTAGACTTTCATACACATAAATGTATGCTACCTACATATACTTTTCACATTATTTTCTTCAAAATTGAGGAATAAGTACTCAAAATTTGTCTGTTTCTTGTACTCTGAGGTCCATATGAGTCACCATCTAAGTCACTGCTGGATTAGATGGACCTTTCCATTGATATATACAGTTCTTATAATTTCAGGCAGTTTTGTTCCATAAGCAAGTAAACATCACTTTCTGCCACTTGTAATCCTTTCATTTGAAACCCATAATGATATTTCACCCATGCTTCTAGTACTAAGCAGGGATGTAGCTCCTCCATTTCCTACTCCCTTGCAACAGCAGTGATGCAGGCATCTCTCAGGTCCTCTGCTCTGTACAGGAGTTGCAGGAGATGCTCTTTCCCCAGCAGTGATGCTCCCTGTCAGCAACTGACCTTTCAGAATTAGTACCTGAGGCTTCTGCAAATACAATCAGGGCTCCCCAAAAGAAATTTGTGTTTTCCTATCCTGAACCTAAGTACTAAAGTTTTAGCATGGGATTATTGAGTTTATGATAGTGTTTTTTGAACTATTCAGAGCTAGCATCTTCTTTTATTACAGCTCTATTCTCCATATCCTTCCTCTCCCACCATCACCCCTGCATGTGTGTTTTCCTTATAAATCTGTATGGATGACTTGCCTTGTAGGAACATATTGCAGTCAGGTGCATGCAGGCATGTTCAGTGATTGTGAACTCCATGTAGGGATGCAGCTGAACTTTCTACAGGCTGTAGATTAAAATTCTTATGACACTTTTTGTGTGTTAAGGTAAGCAAATAATAAAATGCAGGAAAGATCTTTCAGTATTAGAGGTTTAATTGTGATATATCTCTATTGATCACATTGAAACCTTGAATGAAAGTTTTAACATGATACCAATGATGGGGACAACCTTGAAAGTGCAGCTGAGGACTTTGCTTGTGACTGAATAGGACTTTCAATCATCACCAAGGTCTAAAAATAAATCTCTTCCTCATTAAAGCTTGAAGGTGATCATTTAGTTATGTTACAGAAATGACCAAAGGTGGGTGGATGGATAATTCTTGAGCTAAAGATCAATATTTATTTCTTGAGTGGAAACACTGGCCACGTGGAATCTGAGCATTCCCAGGGCAGACAAGAACGTTGCATAGGCCACTGCCCAGCAAGGAGTGAAATCATAAAATTTCAGTGCAACTAAACACAGTCACTAGTGAGGCAGCCAAGAGGGTCCGCGTTTGTTTGTGCTGTTCTTATAGGAAGTTGTCATGTTTTTTGTCTGTGATACTGCTAAAGTTTTTATTTTCAGTTTGGGAATGTAGGGGAGAAGTTACTTCCCCTTTTAAGAGCAGTCTTTTTACATAATAGAAGGGTATTCCCAAGTAACATTAAGTAATTCAATTGAATTTATGTTTTAAAATACAATTCAATTTTAAAATATGAAATAAAACGTAATACTTAACAGTGTTTGTCTACCATCCCTGAGAAGAGCACTGTAGTTTATTTATTATCCCTAAGAAAAACACTGCAGTGCTTGTTTGCTTGGTTTTTTCTTCCCCTGATTTTTTTTTTTTCAGGCTACAGGAAGTATGGCAATTCATCCTACGTAATCTTTTTGCTTTGGGTTGTTGTTGTTGGCAGTTGTGGAGCTGTTCCCTGGCGATTTCACTGGTTATGCAATTAAGAACTGTCAAAAATATATACTGCAAGGAGCAGCAGGTGTTATAGTAAGTATATGAACCAAGTAGTAGTAATAGAAGAAGTCTTCAGTGTGTTAACAGATCAGCAGCAGAACGAAAGCTTCCTGAAAGCAGTGGGGTTTTTTTCCCAGTCACAGCAGAAATCATTTTATCAAAACTACAGATCTACCACTGCCTTTTTTGATACTCTTTCCCAGCACTGGTTCATTTCTCTGTCAGTAGATTATTTTTTTTCCTGAGTAAAAAGACCAGCAACCTTCTGTTTGTCTTCTGAAGGCTGCTTCTCTCAGTCACTGGTACTTTGGGGTAGGGTTTTTCGGAAGATAAAAAGGCGTCTTCTTAAGCAGACAGATAAATTGTTCTTTAACATATGTAGAAGTCACTGAAGGAAAAGTCCTAAAATATGTATGTGTCTTGAAACCAGAGAGAATATAGCATTCCATATGTTTGCAAGTGGCTGCAGCATGACTGGAGCCATCTTGAACTTGCTGAAGTGTCTCTGGAAAAAGTAGGTTTGATGGGCTTGTATTTCCATTTTTCTTCAAATTGCTTGCTGAAAAAATGGTGTATTTTAAATATTTTAGGAAGGTTTTTGGGGCTGAAACATTCATTTTAGTCATTAAATATTTAAAATTATGATGGCTGTTTGGCATTTTAACTGTTGTTTCTAATCTGCACCAGCACATAACTCTGTCGTTTGAAAGCAGAAGACAAAATAGGATGTGTCATTTCGGCCCTGTCATTCGCTGGCAGTGTCAGGGATGAGATATTTTGGGCTTGCATGATTTCTTACTTAAAGCAGTTATGAG
Organism: Aegotheles bennettii; assembly: GCA_013398125.1. Taxonomy (NCBI): domain Eukaryota; kingdom Metazoa; phylum Chordata; class Aves; order Caprimulgiformes; family Aegothelidae; genus Aegotheles; species Aegotheles bennettii. Next base: position 183,438 of record VZRW01009680.1, read on the forward strand.
ACAAGAGAGAAAAAGGCTGCAGAATCTGATAGAATAAAGATGCATAACTGAAAAACAATTGAATTGCCACTTAAAAAGCAGAACCACATTCAACCAGAGCAGAAAGGGGGGCATGGGGGAGGGAAAGCCTCCAAATTACCTAAGTTTGCAACTGTACCTAATGAGGAGAAGTAACAGGCAGAAACAGCCCTTCCTCTTCTAACAGCCTGAGCCCTGTGTGGTTGCCTGAGACCTAAAAGCCATTTCTCTCCACCAGGAGGAAAGCTGCTGATGTACTTCGGCATTAGCAACAGTTATAACTGATGAGCCAAATTATTGCCCCTTCTTGCTGCACTGCTTGGTGCTGCTGAGCCTATGCAGCAAGAAGTGCTGGAGTGCTCTTCTATGCCTTCAGTCTGGAGCATATATACCAGTTAAACATAAATGCATTGAGCAAAAAACCCAAAATGTTATTAGGAGTGTGTTTTTGGTAGTCCTCTCTGATTTTATGAGTGCAATCCTAGCTATAGAAGTGAAATGGTGGCTCTATCTTTATGGAGATGGGAACCATACTGGTAGTACCATTTAGGGTGTCTGAAGTTCCATGCATGGACATCTCTGTTTGGAGGCAGAGGATCCTCTTTTGATTGATCTGGTCCCATAGAAATTTGACAAAGATACCTTTGTTTCAGAATAATTTTCTGGTCAAAGCAATGTATGTTTGTTTATCTTTGTGCTCTCTATTATTAAAATAGGTGGAGTTGTATTTTGAAAGCTAGGCACGTTTGTAAGAGGCATTGGGCAGGGGTGAGGTGTCCAGGAGTCCTTAGCTGGGCTTGACTAAATATGTAGTTGTATAATAACAAGAGCAGCTCCAAGCTCAGTATCTCTAAACCTTATCAATCCACCTCCAAAAATGTCATGTCTTCCCCAGTCACGTTGAACATTTTGCAGCCGACTGACAACAGCTGCCAAGGATTGCCTAAGCAAGCAGGAAATCCAGCTTTTCCAACACAAGGTGCCTGCCTGGAGAGAGGCACAGGAGGATTTTGCTCATCTTCTTGAGTGGCATCCATCCTGACTGGGGCCAGCGTACGGAGTCATACTCCTGGGGCGAAGGAAGGATCCTGCTTGGTTTGGAAAGTTTGGAAAGAGGAGGCTGACTTTTAACAACTGAAGAGGCCATAGAATGATTTTGTAGCTGGAGGTCAATGCTGGCATTAGCTGGCAGTGGCTGCATGACGTGGGAGAGGTAAAGGGGAAAGGCGAATTGCCTTATTCTTGGCCACTCTAATGGCCATAATTTTTAGGCAGGTGGTGTGTATGCAAGCTAGCAAGTGAATAGAGCTGTCCTGCTCTTCCTGTGTGAGAACCTGTCCTGAGCAAACTGGCTGGTTTACAGGACTGCAGAGGTAGTAAAAATTTATTGGGATTTCCAGTGAAAGAGTAGGTTTAAAACATAGGTTAATTATGAGATTTTTTAATTTGGTCTAATTATACACTTCCCTACATGGAGGTTTGGAAACCACAGACACTGTGAAATTTAGCCTGAGTTTTCGCTAGCCCTGCAGGATCTGAACAATTTGTCTCCCCACTTATCTCCGTTTCAGAGGAACGGTTGAGAGGGGCTTTTGATTCTGCTGACTCAGATGTTTTAGTGTCTCCTGGACCTCAGCAGCAGTCACGAAGACCTATGTTTGGGTGCCTGGGAACAAGGCACAGGCAGCACTGCCTGGGCTGTATGTACACGCTGGGGATGCTGCCTGCACGGAGCTGCTAGAAGCAGGGTGCAAGGATGAGTCCTGGAATGGCTCTTGGAGCAATGGAGAAAAGCATTGATTTCCAGAGTTGGACAGGCATCACTGGACTGTCATGTATGACAAATATCCCCAGGAGGGGACTAACCCGGTGCTTCTAAAAGGGTATTTTTTAAATGGATGAATTCTTAGATATAGTTAATGTTTTCTGGTATATATGGCACTGAGCCTGGCTCTTTCCACTGTCTACTAATGTCTAGCGAAAGTGATATTGACCTTCAAATAACTGCTAAATGCCAATCTAATATCTGTTTTGTTTGTTTTTTCAGGTTGATTTTTATTTTAATACAAACTGGTGAAGATGACACCAAAACATGAAAAACAAGTAAGTCATGTCTAAGCTTTAATGAAAAAGGATTCCATTTTGGTGGATTGAATTTCATTAATGTTCATGTGGACTAGGAAAGATTGGTTATATTCTTGATGCTTTTAATTGCCAGGCTAAAGAATATCCTGGAATGATGCAATGCCAGTTTCTTCTCTTAGTTTGAAGGAAGAATCAAATATTCCATTGAATCAGAGAGAAGGAGAGTAAATGACTCTATGGATAAGACACTGAGACAGGAGAGGAGGACTTAAATTTCAGTCTTCTCTCCATCAGTCTTCAGGTATTTTGTAGAAATAATGACTGGAGCTGGGTCTGAAATCTGATTATCAGATGCATGGACCACAGTCCCAATGAACATTAAAAGATTCAACAAATTATTCTGTCTCAGCTGTTTGTCTCTTATCAGCCTTACTACTCAGCATGTGTGGAGTGAAGTTGCCAACAGTCCCAGCATGAAGAGCCCCATGTCCTTTGTGGTTGATCCTTTTACTAATAGGCAACCTGTTGGGGAGCTATATTTTTCTTGGAAGCTTTGTGGAAAATGACTCTTTGGGGTTTATTGACTAATCAGATGTGTAACAGTGGCACCATGGAGCATGAGGTTATCACCTGATATGGTCCTGAGCACAGAGATTTGAATTAAAATACAGCTGAAATGACTAATACAAATAATTATCCAATGAGAGATTATTTTTGTTCCTCCTCCTTGTGGTATATTTTCCCCCCATATTAAAAAATAGATGTTTCCATGTCAGATTTCCTATTTTCCTGATAGGAAAATGTTAAAAAGATACTTGTCAGAAACAGTTTTTGAGGTCAGGTTCTATATAGAGGAGCTACTGGTTTATCCTTGTCTCTGAGCAACCCATTGCATTGTGCAGAAATATTTCCAACAGGAGAAAGGAGGGGGGAAGAAAAAAAAGTTGTCTTGTGTTTGCTTCAGCTGCTTTTATGGTGTGTTCTTCCTTTTGAGGCAAATCCAGATGGGAATGTTTCAGTTTTCAGTGCTTGTGTCTACATGATCTCAGCTCTGCCCTTTTCCTCTGCTGTCAGCATTAATGTTCTTTGCAAAGGACTGTAACCATGAGGGAGAGTGTGTAAGCCAGGCTTGGGGGTCACTTTGGCCATTTTGTCATTTATGTGTGACCGTAACTACATGGACTGCTGTAGGTCTTAAGGACAGGCTAGCAAAATGCCACCAGTGCCATGCCTAAACTGGCTGGTTTAGTCAGGAATGAAAAGGTGCATCCAGCCACAGAGGCTGTTCTGTTGATTCCTGCTTACTGAGTAGTTATGACTACTACTTTTAGTAGTTATAACTACTTTTGGGGCGGATTTGAAGTTCTTTGTGAGGATGTTTAGGCCAGTGTGGCTGCTGGAGTCCGTATCAAAGCAGTTTGGATAGGAAATGTTTTTCTTATGAATACAGCAGTTTCTAGGGAGAGGGAATAAATGGAGATGCTGCTTTTCCCGGTAGCTTGCTGTTGAGTCTATGTTGTTCCCAGTGCAGTAGGCCTCTGTGACCAAGCCTGGACACTTTGAACTGTCAGCAGTAAGTTCTGGTTTTGAGAGAATTGCCACACTTAAGTGTTGGAGGACACGTATTGTTCTTGAATGCCTGATAGATGTGCATGTATTGTGCCCCTAATTTTTTATTTATTTATTTTTTAAATGAAAGTATATACAATGTGACATAATATCTAGATCTGCAATTCAGGAAAATCCAAGCAGAACTGGGTGAGGGAAGAAGACACCTTGAAAAGGATTACAGCTGACAGAAGTTAAAGTCCCTGAAAGCTTGGCTCTCTCTGGGCTCCGCTTCCTGGGTGGTACAGTGGGGCTGTGATGCAGTCTTGTGACAAAAGGTGAAGTTAGTCTTCAGATGTTCTGTGGGAGGAGGAGGTCAGCCTCATCTCCCCAGGGTGAACAGTGCATTACTTGAAGGTAGACATGCCTGTTGAGAGTATCCTAACTTTCATAGCAAGATGGGTAGGGAAGAGAGTTTATACAGAGGAGAGAGGCAATTATTAGCTAAAGCAGCTGTAATCTGGTGACTGTAACCAGTGAACGCAGGATGGACTCGCTGTACAACAGCAATCTCCCAGAGGAATATTCTACTACCTAACTCTGCTTGGATCCTAACATAGCCTGTATGTGAATATTGGCCTTTACAAGCTTACTTTTATAGGGACGAGGAGGCAAAAGCTCCTTTTCTGACAGTGTGTCTGCACCTATGCTGGGAGGTTAGGGCTGCTTTGATGAAATCGATATTATTGTTCCAGGGGGGTCTTGTATCCTGGAGAAGGTTTAAAGGTCAAAAGAGAAGGGATAGTCTGTGTGTGCAATGCCACTGCTTCAGAGCAGCAGAAACTGTAGCGGGAATTGGGATTAACACTTCCTGGATTCAAGATGTTTATAGGGGAAGTAGCCATAGATCTTGAGAAAGGCTGTACATTTTTGGTGTTGTTTTCTAGTTGCTTAATGTTTATCTTGCTTCATTCTGGACTCAACCTCTGTATTTTTCTTTTGGTAAATTAAGGGGGAAAAGAAAAAGAAACGCCCAGGCTTCTGCTGAAATTGTGGTTTGTCAAATTGGAGCTGACACTGGCTGTGTGCGAGTACTGCGGTTTGTTGAGGTGCTCTGCTGTACCACAGATCATTTTTGCTCTTGGGCCAGTGGTATACTGCCCTGTCTAGGCCTACCACAGCATGTACAGCAGGTCTCATCTCCTCTATAGGTAGAGTCTGAAGGGTGCTTGACTTCCTCAGTTTTGAAACTCTGTGCCTATTTAACTGGAAATTAAAAGTATACAGGATTTCTTTTGTGAAAATCATGTGGTCTGGAAAGATTTGCAAGGTAATTTGTAGCTAATGCAACTTTTAATCATAATACTTTGGTATAATAAAGGCTAAAAGAAGCATTGTGCTTCAAAGATTATTTTGATTTTCTACAAAGGAGAAGATTATAGAATTTTACTCAGAAATGAAGTAATTTGGGGAAGCTGGACAAATGGAAGGGTAATAAGATGCTAGCGCAGTGGTGGATGAGAGGAAGAGGACCGAGGTTAGGTGATGAGAGGAAGAAGGGGACTGAGGTTAGGTAATGAGCTGGCGCCCTGTAGCTGTGACCTCTGGCTGCAGCAGTTGAAAGGGAGAGGAGAGCAGTGTCCCATTTGAAGCTTCCTGGCAGAACTCCTCTTATCCTGCTTGCAGGACTGAGGCATTTGGTGCACAGAAAAGAAAAGTTTAGGAGATGTGTTTAGAAATGTTTAGGAGAAGTGGTTGCATCTCTGTGTGGGAGTGGAACACAGGGGAAATAGGAGGCTGGGGAAGACAAAAACTTGGTAGAATGTAAGGTTATGGATATGAAACGATGTTACAGTGGGTCTGAAAGTATGCTATGTCTATATATGTATGCTAAATATGATAGACAGTGAGGCAGGCAGGAAAAAACAACTAAAAAATGGTTTGCTTTCCTTCGTTCAGCACATTGCTCAGGATCTGCTCAGAAGGGGAATAACTTCCTCATAAGTCCCACTAGTGTTTTTGTAAAAGTAAAGGCATGACCCTCAGCTGGTAGAAGTGATTACAGCTCTGTTCATTTGTTCCTTTGTGTCACGTTTGCATGGGGATAAAAAGTTGCAGAGGAGAATTAAGTCTCTGGTGACCTTCAGCAGGGAAAGAAGTGGCAGAGATGGTGGGAGCCTTTCAAATGGGCTTTCTTTGGCAAGGTGCTCATGACACACACTGAAAGAGTACCCAGCAGTAGTTCAGAAAACACCTCTGTCACTAGGAGCTGGGCAAAGTGAAATGAAACCATGGGCTGTATCCAGCCATCAGGCCACAGGCCATCCTTGAAGCAGTACCACCTGGAAATCAGTGTGGTAAATGATTTATTCTGGACCATGAATGCCTCCCTGACATGAACAGAGTGCAATGACTGTTCAGGAAAAAAATATCTTTTCAATCCCAGGTTTCCATTGTTCTCCTGTTGCTCCATTAAAGGTTGCTGCTGGTGGCACACTGAGGTGTGTGTGGTGGGAGAAGACTTGGCTGAAGAGTAAAGGTTTCTTTTCTGACATCTGTGGATTGGGCATGGAGAGACACACTTTGAGAGCTTTTTAGTTCAAGATTTCTTGATTTATGCAAAGTCATTCTAAAAAAGCATGTTATTTACCAGAGACACTGTCATTCCTCCCACAGTCGATTCCTATACCTGGAGATCTCGAGCAGTGCCTTCCTCTGAGGGGGAATGTATCTATTGCGTAATATACTGTTTTCTTTAACTGAGTCATTGCTTAAGTGGTTGGCTTAGGTCTTTGGTGAGTAGTTTATTTAAGCAGCAGAAGTAGGGCAACCTATTTGTTTGCGTGGGAAATAGCAGGTAGTTAGGCACATTTTTCAACCTTTGTATTTTAAAGAAACCTTTTCCATCCCAGTATGAACATACAGATTTACCCGTTTGGCTTTTTTGTTTGTTTTTGCGGTTTTTGTTTGCTTGTTTTTGAATTTTAAATATGATGCAAGCTTTCACATGGTCATCAGCTAAGGATACTTGGAAGCATGTAGTTCTTCAGCCTCTTTCAATTCCCATTAGTGATGCCCAGTTACACAACTGTAGTGCCCACAGACCTCTCACACTCCTTTGGGATTAATTATTAAAATTATTATATAAATGTAGGAATTAAAAGAAAATAGACTATATATGACAACTTCTATGACAAATACTCTATATTTGTCCCTCAACAAAATTAGGATTATGCTCTGCAGTGTGGCTGTGTTGCTTCCTTGGGCAGATTGATGGGCAGACTGGGATAGCAGTGCCTGCATCTCGGGTGTATTCCATGCCTTAAGTTCCTGGTGTATCAGGAAGTGTATGTGGCAGAGAAGGATTCATCTCTTTCCATCCATCCAGATTGCTAGGCTTGAGACGTTGAATTTCCTGTGTTGAATCTGTGTTCAGGGTAAATGACAGTGGCACATTGTTTTCCACTGGGCTGGAGCAAGTCATTTGAGGCATAGAAAACAGGGCAGTTCTTCAGCATCTTGTAGAGGTACCCAGCACTTACCTCAGATCCCTGAAATCCATGGGTATAAATACTTAATTTAAAAAAAATACCAGTACAAAGAGAAAAGAAATGTAGGAGCAAATAAAATGCTATATTTATGTATTGGCACATGGAGCAGGTTTGTAACACATTCATTATGAATGTTGACTACAAGGGTGGGAAAGGCCTAAAATATCTGCCTAGTTCTCTCTTAGATGTGTGGCTTTGCATATTGGGGTTTTAGTTTGTAGCTAGTGAAATCACCAAATCTCCCATGCATGAAATGTGTCACTTTGCACAATATTACTTAATCTGAAATACTCCTTTTCAGCTAGCAGTTTGGCAGGGAATTTCCTAGACATGTGGTGTAACTCAGATGATTCATTGCTTTTTGCTTCTCCTTTTATAGGGTTGCAAAATTCAATAAAACAGCAGTTCAGCTTTTAATCTGAGCACAGTAGTTTGCAGAACAGCAGAGCAATCAAGAGAGTCTTTCAGGCTCCCTTTGTCTCTGAAATTAATTGCTTGATTTTTATTATGCGCTTACAGGAATTTGTAACTGTCTTGGTGCGAGACCCCAGGACACAAAAAGAAGACTCACGGCATTCTTACATAGACTATGAGATATTTATTCACGTAAGTATAAAAAATATTAGTGCCGATTCTTTGGGCTTTTATTGCTGTTTCTGTCCAAGCCAGGGCTCTCTTTGGGGTGTTAATGGAATTTTTTTACACCACTTCTGGGAGGCTGGAGGATGTTATTCTCCTTTTAAGGACTGAGATGCAGTGGAACAGGTAAGGTGGCTTGGCCAAAGGTCATGCAGAAGGTCTGTGTCAGAGCTGGGAGGTGAACCTGGTATTGTGTTCACATGTGCACTATGCAACGTCTTGCAACAGAGACAATTCTTAGCTTTACTTAACAGCTAGAAGATTGTCGTAGTCAGCGATGTCTTACTATTAAAGAAGTTTGGTGTTCAGGTATTCATTGGAAAACAACTTTCTTTTTAAGTAATTATCTGGTTATTTGTACTTTAAATTCTTCTGAGTTGTTCTTTTTGCCAATTTGTCTAGTTGCTGCAGTGTGGTTGTTTTCAATGTACCTTGACTGTGCTAGTTTAGTGATGCTTGGGTATGTCAAGTAACTACAGTTGGGTTTGCGATTATAATCTATCATATATTAATAGGAGTGCACTTAGAATTACAGGTGTCTTGTGTCTTAAATCTGTCCTATACACAATTTTGTGTTGTTGGTGATTCTTCTTCAATGGATGACATATGGGAGGAGCTATCCTGATTTCCCAAATCTAGATCCAAGGATTTTAATTACAGTGTAAAAAAATTTTCTTTGTGTAGTGTATCAAGTATCAGGTGAAGAATTTGAGAGCACTGAGTTGCGTGGTTAATGCTTGCACAAGACCGAAAGCATTTCCTTCCTGTGTGGGAGAGTTAAGCATTCAGCATAATGAGAGCAAACAGTCAAATGATGGCTTATTAAATGTCCATCGTGACAAATACTTCTCTCCTGTGTGGTAATCAATCAGAGTTGTGAAACTTTTACATTTTGCAGTGCAGTTAAAGTACTTGTTCCAAAACAATTATATTTTTAACTTCTGGCAAATAGCAATTCTGTAGATTTGGTGGGGTGGGCGCTGCATTTCTGTTTCACAGGCATTGGTGCTTCTGAATAGAAGTGTATTATTGCCTTTCTCAGTGACTGCTAAATTGGGATGATGTCGTTTAGACCCAGTGTTATCTGATTCAGCACTGGGCATCTCTGAAGCTGATAACATCAGCTCAGCTTCCTAGCAGCACAATGCCAGGGCTTTCAGAGATCAAGTCTCTAGATCAGTCCTACCATCCAGGATTCTTGATGGGTTAAAAATCTTGGGGCTGCTAGGCCTTTTGACCAGCAGGATTCTTTTTCTACCCAGTACCTAGAGCAGTTGGCTTCTGAAACTGTGAAGTATCCCAGATACTCATCTCTTCCAGAAAGCTGGCATCTTTGGGCCCTCTAGCATCTGCATCATGTGGCTGCCTAGGAGCTGTGGTTTCTGGCAGGCTATTGAGGGTGGGTTGGACTGCAGGCAGATTTGTAGCAGAGTCCTCTCTAATAGGTGGGGTTTCATCTAAATGAATGCTCCACGGGAAAATTTGGCAAAAGCATTTAATTTCCGTGAATTGTTTCTCTTTTGATGAATTGGCATTTTTCTAGTGAACTAATAGTGTTCTGTGGGGAAATTTCCAAATGTTGCTACTTGAGGAGAGCAGTCACATTGGTTTCTTTGATCTCATTTAAGTAGGATTGCACACTGGAAGAATTCTGTGTAGCTAACTGTTCACGGGATTATAACTAGAATAGCTAAACATTATTTTTTCCCTGCAAAGATTGACATTATCTGCTGAAACTTTTTTCTGAGATCTTTTCTCCTGTTACTGCAGGTTGTACTGTAATCCAGATCTCTTGCTTTCAAAAAGAACAGGGATGAAACATATTCCCTGAGAAGCAGTAGAAACTGTCACCAGTCCTGTCTGAGATAAAGCACAGTCCTTAACCTAAATTAAATTAATGTCAAGCATTCTGTTGGTGTCTCAGGGATTAGCATCTCAGGTGTGTTTTAATACTGTGCCTGCACTTTAGTTTAAGCTGATTTACAAAGTAAGATGTGTTTTATTTCCCAACAGACAAACAGCATGTGCTTTACAAGGAAAACATCCTGTGTTAGACGACGCTTTCGAGAATTTGTTTGGCTTCGGCAGAGGCTTCAGAGCAATGCAGCACTTATGTGAGCAACTTTATATGTGGCTATTTAATAATCTGTCCATCGTGGAAGGGAAGGATTGTTTCATTTTAATGCTGAGAATAACAGAAGTCAGACCTGGAAAGTGTCCTGTGTTTCTTACAAGCACAAGTTTATTCTGTATAAGGCAGGTTTCTCTGCTTTAAACCCAGAAAAAAGCCCTTTTTTTGTGAGCCCCCCTCTAATTTGTAACAGATTTGATCTGTGTCTCCTTTTGCTATGCGCAGGTAGCAGAAATAGCAATCCAGTGTAGGTGTACATGTACATACCTCCTCTCTGTGCTTTAAGGACATGCTGGTGTTCTACAAGGACCATAAGACACCCAGCCAGACATGCATGCGGGCCTATAACTGGACCAGAAAAATCTGGGTGGTTTTTGTTTTGTTTTGTTTTTTTCCTTTGGGGTATGTGGGGAGCCCTCCAGTTTCTCAACCTTGCATTCCCAAATTTGATTTAGTGAGGTTCTGGAGCTCATGACCCATGAATTTCAGATGCTCCAGGTTGACATTTGCTTATTACGTTTTACTCTGCTGTTTCAGATTTGGTTTTAACTTTATTTGCTTCTTGTTTATAAAGACAGTTGCCTGAACTGCCCTCTAAAACTCCCTTTTTCAATATGAACAACCCTCAACATGTGAACCATCGCCGGCAGGGTCTGCAAGAATTCCTGGAAAAGTAAGTACAGCCTATCATAAAGGTGTTGGCATTTTTATGATGTCATCAATTTTCTGGTCTAAAATAGCTCATCCCTGGTACTTGAGAGCCACCGTGTGGTCATTTGTATATGTTACACGTTTGGTTTTATTTTTTGTTTGCAGTCATATTTCATACATGTGACTTCAGCTGTGATTGTCAGGAAACTTCAGCTGGGGCTTTTCCATTGTGTTTCATTGTGTGGGTCATAAATAGTAGTTTTGGGTTTGTCACTCTGCAGTTGTGTACTAAGGCTGGGACATCTTTCACAATGATGTCTATTTCTAGCTTTCAAGAATGAGCTAGATATTCTCACACAAAGAAAGACTTCTCTCCCTCTTCATGTTCTTGAAAAAATCGGTGTCTTTCTGGGCTAAACCCTGGGAACCTGGGAAAATTCTGTAGGGAGATCTCCTAACAAGGATATTTCCTATAATGCCAGCTACTTTGTTTATCAGTCCCACTGACATAAACAAGCTCTAGCAGCTGTGACCAGTTGTAGTACAGCTGCAATCTGTATAAAATCATTCATCTGTGGGGTTGTGTAAAGGAAGGGTGTAGCCTTAGCTAGAGGCTGACCTGCATTACAAGGGAGTTCTGTGTGAGTTTCAGTACTGCATCCCTCAGTCCTGCTGCTCTACCATGTCATCTTCTGCAGTAGCAGAGACCCTGGTGGTGTAATTTTATGTTTTGCCATTTTGGTAGTGCCCTGGTACTGCTGGTGTGAGAGCAGGCTGCTCACAGTTGCTGGGGCAGGAATTTTGTGTGGGTTTGCAGGCTCTTTAGCCACCGCTCGGGTTAAGGGCATGGTGAAACACTGCGAGTAGAGACTATTCATCATCTTTAAGTATCAGTGTTTCCATGAATCAGAACTGCATAAGCAAAGGAAAAAAGCAACTAATTTAAGTAGGCTTTAAGCCTTGTGCTCAGTCCGTAGAGGAATATTTGACCTACTATTTTGCCAGTCAATTTAATTATAAGCCTCCCTAACAGACAAGAAACTGGTCCTGGGGTATATTTGTTAGGCTTAACAGCTGAAGGCAGGAAAGGCTAGCCACTGCAGGAATAATATTCTGTATGCAGTTATGTAGGATCTATGGCCAAAAAGTAGCAAATAAATACTGGTTGAAGGTATGTGAGACAGGGAAGGGAAAGCAGAAAAGTGTCAGAAGTGTTTTGCTGCACCTCAGTAAAGAAGGATGGTGAAATATAGTGACTGTGCTCCCAGAGGCGATATTAGTGGTCAGCCAAAGGGTATGGTAGTTCAGGTCCCTGGGGCTGAGCAGTTTTAGCTTAGCTGTGCTGCCCCATGGAGCAGTGTCTTTCCAAAATCAGTCTCATCTTCAAACGGCAAAAAGGCCAATCTGGTAGCAAGATACAGTATTTCAGCAGTAAAAATATTTACAACCCTATCTGTACTTCAGAATACAAAACAGAGAGGTAGATCCTCTTAAAACATATCCTCACTCTCCAGTTTTGTGTATGTCTGTGGCTTAAATGGGTACTGACAGCAGAAAGTGACAGCACATGGAGCATTTTACCTTCCTGCTGTTATCCCAGGAAAGGGAGAAGAGATAAGATAATGATTTAAATGTGTGAACTTGGATACTGTTTAGAAAGGTGTCAGCTTTCTTTCAGCCCTGAGGAATAGTTGGAAGGAAGGAATTGTCAGCGGTAGGGTTGTGTTCTGATGAATTGGCTTGGCACCTTATGTGCTGTACCGTTGCCCTCTGCTGGCTGGCACCTCTGTGCTTCTGCTTACAAAAGGCATCTTTTTACCTGCTCAGCTAGGCTGCCATGCTTTTTTTTTAAAAAAAAAAAGTCTGAACCAATGGTTGTGATTTCTTTCTCTGAATTTGTGGGAGTTGTTGACTTTAGTAAAGCTCTGGATCTGGATGCTACATGTTCTGTAGTGTGGCAGTGCCAGGGGAAGCAGGACCTCCCTGTTAGGAAGGGAATCAGGAAGGAGCCAGAAAGTAGTTGCATGGGGTGGTGTAACCCAGAACTGCAAAGCGGAGTGCTCTGTTTGACCCAGCAGTGATGGCAGTCAACGTGCACAAGCTCAGAGGGAGAGGTTCTCGGGTAACATTTTTCAAATGCTTGCAGGTGATATGGGAACTCAAGCTCCTCTCTGTGCTCAGTGCCTTATGAGGTTATCAGGATCCATGCCATCTCTGAAATGGAATTTAGATCTTTCACAGTCTCAGTTTGTGCCCTGTGCCCAGTGCAATGTGAGCAGGTTGCTGTAGGGTCTGCCCGGGCAAGAGCCACTTGCCCAACAAGAAACCTCCTGGCCCTGGGAGCTCCTCCATATTGCCCATGCGTGGACAGACACTTCAGAGTTAGCATGGGGCAAGGTGCATACTTAGGCAGAGCCTTTGTGAAGCCTTTCCATACTGACCGTGATGGCATGAGAATTAGGCAAACAGCTGGACACTAAAGCAAAACACTGGAGTTGGTGAAATCTGGAAATGGGTGTCCTATTGTGATTTGGCTTTACTGCACGAATGCAGGGTAAGACCTGCTTGTCTTATAGGTTATTATCTCTTGAGTGATGAAGAGCTGTAAAGCTCACTTCTTGTCTGGGCATAATTTAATATTTGAAGAGGTCATTTGCATTAACGGAAGTCAGCTAGCCCCTTTTCAATTATGAATTACTTTGTAAGAATAAGGAAAATTATGTGTTTTTCCTGGTAAGTTTCTTCATACCTTTGAGATGTCTGTAAATTCACAGGAGAAGTTTATTCTTAAATTGGAGGTCAAAATTAAAACACTATTTTATACTACTACATTTTGTAAGATCCTCTTTGCTTTCATCCCTTTTTAGCTGCACAGATTTAACTTTGGGATTTAGATTACTTTCATAGAAAATCATCCATGCTCACTTATTAGAAAACTAATTAACAAAACTGTTTTAAATGAAGCTGTGTTCAATCACTGACACCCTTTTTATTGAATACAATTGGATCCCAACAAATCATGTGGTTTAGGAAAAAGGATTATTCTTCAATTGGTTTTCAAACAGGCAGTTTATGATGGCATGGAAGATATGCTAGAAGTTTTGAGAAACGCAGCGCTGGGATCCACAGGAGATGAAGGTCGTCCATCCATAGTGTCACTGCTCTGCATGGCTATGCATTGAGCTCGCTTGGTACCAAACAAGCCACCCAAAATTCAGCTGCCTAAGGCAGAGCCATTCTCTGGAGGTGGCTGGGATTTTGCTCTCCTTCTCACCTTCCCTACCACAGTCCCACAACCAGGAGCTGGCACAGGGTCAGAGGACTCTCTCCCAGTGGTGTCTCTACTAGATGCTCTCTCAAGGATGCAGAGAGTAGGAGACTGGGTCCAAGGGGGATATGGATTCCAGCTTAGCAGGGCTCAGGCAGGAGCATGGGTGGCTGTGGGGCACGTGGGATCTCTTCCAGCAATTGGTGACTGCTTCTTTCCAATGGAACCTTGGTAATATTTCCGATCTGCTGAGTGAAAAATGTCTAGCAGGCATGTGTTGCTTAATTCTTTCTTAAACATGTGCATTATCAGATGCCCAACAGTTGCTTTGCAGTTGCTTGCTCTCAGTAACATTTCCTCCCTTATTAAAAATTGAGGAGACACAGTTGACTTTGGAGGGAACTGGTGCTTTGTTTGCTGTGACTTGGGGCTGCAGGGATGCTCGATAGAGGGCACCACAGCACAGGCTGTCATCCCGTCTCCCAAATCCTGGTGGTGTTTTGTTTTGTTTCGTTTTTTTTCCCTTACTCTTATGTAAATGGGCAGAGTAAATTTGTCGAAAACAAAATCGGAGTGTTAACCTTCCACACACATGCAAGTGTGCATCTGTCATTGTATTAGGTTACAGTAGATACAGGAAATCTTTAGTTAGGATTAAGTTATACTGTTCAGCCATATGTTGTTCTCCTCCAACAGAACAGTGTATAATATACCTAATAAAATCATGTTGAAGAAAACCAGATTTTGGACCTTGTCCAAATAAGACAAAACACATGTTTTGTCTTTTGTAAATGTTCTTGCCATAACACAGGGAAGAAAAAATACTCCTCGTATAGTATCCAGCATTTCCTCAAAAATGGCATTTTCTTTTGCTTGTGAAGTGACATTTTTTCAGCCCTGCTTCTTTAAAGATCTAGAGGCCATGAGCATTTACTAAAATCTTCCAAACAACAGTTCACATGTCCGTGAATAAAAAAAGATTTTATTATCTCTAATTCAAACGTAAAGCCTTATCCTGCAACCCCCTTAATCACATAAGTAGTCATTATGCATGTGAGCAGTCTGGCCGAGAGGAGTGAGATCTCTGACAAGTAATGACTACTGATGGGATCAAGACTTGCAGGGTTTAGCCTTTCGTTCCTATTCCAGACGTGCATAGAAAGTCTGTTGTTCTCTTAAATGTGCCCGTTCAGTTTATAGGAATTATCACCGTGAGCCATGACTCTTCCATTAGTGCGACGGCAGTGAGAGCTGATTTACATTGCTGCAGCCGCAGCTTTGCACTGACGTGGCTGTAATAAAACTGTTGGAGAAGCACTGGGAGTGCTACTGGTTGTGTTCAAACTGCGCACGCGTTCAGCCTCTGCTAAGACATCTGAGTATTCATGTTGTGACACACTGCCTTTCCTCTTGCCTTTTTAGTTTGTCATATGCAGTTTTGTAATTTTGATTTTTAAAGCCCTTGGAGCCGCATCTATTTTTTAGATGTGCAGACCTTCACACAGTGAGTCCCCAGGACAGCAAAAGCCCTGGAGAGCAACTGCTATACCAGCACTTAGTACTACTAGTAACATCTGGTGACAAATGTAGTTATTTCCTCAAAGGAGAAGTATTTTGAACAGGAAAGCATAATGCTTATGGATAGCACAGAATTTATTTTTCATTTTGATTGCTTGAAGGATGCAATTAAAAAGCAATCTAACCTGTTGGTTGGTTGGGGGGGGGCGAGAAAAGCAAAGCAGAAGTTTTTTTAATTAAAAGAAAGAAGAAAAGCTTCAAGGGTATAACTGTGTGAGAGGTGTTCATATGTTTGCTTTCAGGATGGTTTTAAATGGTTTGCAAAACACATTGAGTGTTTGGACCCTTTTCCCCCTTATGAACATACATGTGTGTGTATATATGCACACGTGTGATTAGCATTGTGAACATCTTTCAGTTTCTTTGCCTTGGTTTCCCTTCACTCCTTTCACCTCCAGATGGCACTCTGAAGCAGAAAAGAAAATTACTGTGAAATAATGAGTCCAATGTAAAGTAAAACTGGAAATTGAATTATAGCTGCAGAAAAAGGACAGTAGCCTTGAGGTCCTGATCAGTCTGTACTCTTATCACTTTTGTTTGCTGTTTCATGTGTTAGGTTACTGCCGAGTTAATAGCAGTGCTTTAGCAGTTCAAGGCTTAGCAGAATTGTACTGGACATGAAATAAAGCTAAAATGAATTTGTGTCCAATATCATTGACATTAGTGCTCATTACTTCGCTGGTGTAATGCCTCAAACCATCTAAAATCAATTTTAAAGATTACCCATTATTTTATGAAGAAAATAAAATACATTTCAAACAGCAACAGAGCTGTAAGTGTAGTGTAATCTCATGAACAGTTAGTTACTTGTGTTTTCGCTCGTTGGCAGGAAACTTTTGAAGGTACAGCAAGAGGAAAATCTGTGAAACTAAATGCCATCCACAGAGTTTAATGTCTTGGCCTTTTACTGGGTTACTTAGTATTAGACACGCAAATGTTAGAATTGCAGAAATGTGCATCCGCTCATTGTGCTCGTAAGCCTGGGAAAAACTCCCGTTTCTCTACAATAAACTCCAGCATGGGGTTTTTGGTTTGTTGGGTTTTGGGTTTTTTTGTTTGGGGTTTTTTTTTAAGAAAAAGAAAATAGGAAGGAGAATATTTACTCACTCGAGTGCATAAACTATGAACATGGATTTATTGCATGGAATGATACTTAGTCTTTTACTTTTTGTTGCAACATTTATCTTTGTTTGGAATGTATGTTTATCAAGAGTCAAGGCTGAAATCCTCTTAGTGGTCGCTGAAATGATGGCATTTAAAACTGTATTCGTGAAGCTGTTGCTGTCAAGGTGTGTAGACCTGTAAATTCTGCGTTTTGAATCATTTTAACACTGCATTTGCTGGCTTCTTACAGACTACAAAGAAGCTTTTCTGTGTATCAACACACTGTGTGTATTGATTTTACAAATGTCTATTTGCCATGTTTGTTTTAAGTAAAATCGGGAGAAAGGCTTTCTCTAGGTATGAAAGGGTGCTTATTTTGAACTTCAGCAAAGTCTGGTCCTTCTGAGACTGAAATTGCACCTGGTAGATCACTAGGGTCATTGCAGACATTTCCTCATTGGAAAGTGGCAAAGTTTGAGTTATTTGGTTGAGACTCTGCATGTGTTTACCTAGGCAGATCAAATGTGTGTGTACACAAATATCCTGCATTTTCAGTTGGATATCTCTTATTACTTATTTTGATTTGATTGATTTTTATAGGCTTAGATGAAGCCAGAAATTCTTTAGTGTATTTACTAAATGTTATTGTAACGTTGGCTACTTTAGAGAACAATTTTCAGAATGTATTTGTGTTTTGAAACATTACAGTCCAAACACACCATTAATCTTATTTGAGAGAAGGAACTGGTCGGTTATACTCTTCATTTTAGTCAGAGTACCTATAAAATGCAATATTTCTTTCTGCTCTTACTAGTTCTTACATTGATGTCATCTCGTTTCCTATTGCAAAGCAATGACTTTTTTTTCGTAACAACTGTAACCTAAATAGATAGAAATAGGTAAATATTAACTCTTAACAGTTTTGATTTGTTTAAAGATATTTTAATAATTTTCTGCGGAGCACTGTTTGGCATGGTCATAGGCTCTGATGACTTTATTACATGAGTAAAATTACATGTACGTATAAACAAGACTCTTGTTAATAATTCTAGGATTTGTTTATTAAAGAATTCCTTCTTTAGAGAAATGTTACAGCAAAGTTGGTGGTGTGGGGTTTTGTTTTGCTTGTTGTTTGTTTGTTTTTTCAAAAGCAGTGATGATCTTCAATTCTCAGTCCTTGTAGAAGTATCTCTACAACTTTGTGTTACTGGAATGTATTGTATTTTGTTTACTCTCACTTGATGTAAGTAAATACTGTGTGCTAAATTTAATTGAAAACTGAATTTAAAATATATATAAGCCAAAGATGAAAACGGACTTTTTAAAAGAATAATTGGAAGGAAATAGTATTTAAGATTCCCTGAAAACTGTTTGCAAGTAAATTAACTCAGTGTTCACTGTTAGTGTTTTCATTTTAGTTTAAATGTACACGTTTGTAAAAGTGTCAATGATTTTGGCTACCGTTGGCTCTGTTGTTCACAGGTATTTCAAAGTCATGACATTGCATGTGTTTGAAGTCCTCTGACTCTGTACACGTTTCTTTCCCCCACCAAAGAAATTGGTGACTTGTAATCATTAGAAAAGCTTGGCTATTTTAAAAAAAAAGAGTTCTCAAATGGAGACCAAATTTTCGTAAGAGTATATGCCTCCAACTGCCTAAAAATCATTAATTGATCCATGTGGTAATAACAGATGGTTAAATGGAAGAAATGTCCTTGAAGTTATGCTAATAGCAGATGTGCCTAACTATTAGCTTCGTGGTTTTACTCACCTAAAATTCCAAATAATGTAATAAGAAAGCAACACGCACCTAATCATTTTAATGTGTTCATTACCTTCTGTTACTGATTTAGGATTCATGTGAAAACTTAAAAGCAGGGCATCATTTTGAATTTGTTCTGGTAAAACACTTTGTAATATATGCGTGAATGTGCATCTGTATAAAAACACTTGATGTTTTTTCTTTTTCCAGGATCCTACAAGATGCATTATTACTTTCAGACAGTAGGCTTCACCTCTTCTTACAGACTCAGCTAAGCCCAGAAGATATGGAGGCTTGTGTATCTGGACAGACCAAATACTCTGTTGCTGATGCGATTCATAAGTTCGCCTCTTTGAACAGACGTTTTCCTATAGAAGATGAAGAGAGAAAAAAAGGAAAAAACGATGTGGACTCTGATTCAGAGAGGTGATTTCTGTATTTCCTTACTTTCTCAGATTATATATACATACATACATACACATGCGCATGCTTCACTTTTTTGTTGATGTAATACTAAGATAATGAAAAAATTAATTGACTGAGATTTTATTGAGCTGTGACAGCTCATCATAGAAGTCTTCACACACACCTCCACACTGAATTAATGAATGCAGTAGAAATTCAATTATCTGCATTCTGATTATGTGAATTTCATTTAGTCAGACTTGAATTATTCGCGTTTAAATTATCTTGCTAAAAAAATATCCAACTGCACTCCAAATGGCTAATTAAAAGTCCAAATTTCCTGTCTCTCTTTGTGACTGGAGATAATTAAAGTTCTCCTCTGTTACTCAGGCTTTGAGTGTGTTGTGAAAACCAATTTCCTTCTTTTATTTTTTTTTTTCCTCTCCCCTTTTCTGCAGTTCATCCTCCGGGCTCAGACCTAGTGATGACAGCATTTCATGTGGATGTAAAGCAAGCCCAGCTTCTGAAGAATCATGAAAAATCATTCCTGTGTTGCTACCTTACGGACAGCACAAAGCGGTTTCTGCTCTGTTCACTGGTTACGTGTACAATGTAAACACGGCTGGCCGGTAACGCGTACCTAAAAGGTGCATTGTCAATACAACCATGTGTCCTTACAAAATTTTTGAAACAGACCTTGATACTATTTCTTTGTTGATTTATTATGTACATTGATTCAGGTCTACGTGCTACCTATTGCATTTAGGTTTTTGTGACTCATAATCTCAGTGTTGGGTAACTCATGCTCTACTGACATATGTGGCAGTTAAAATGTTTCTCTTGGTGAGTGCATGTCTCGGATCTGAAAAATAAGGATAACTTAATTCCTCAGCTTGAAAGTTGGTATATCATATCAAATATATTTGGAGCATCTTTTTGTAATTTACATCGGAGAAGTTTCATCTTTAGAAGTCATTTGACATTGGTGATGAAATTACATACCCCACAAGGTATTAACTTTTTAAAGTAGCTCGGCAACATCAGCAAAACAACATTTGTACAAACTATATGCTGCTGGCAATTTGAGATATATTTATATCTTCCTTTGGTCTTTCTGTAATGTTTATGGAAGGCTTGGTTTTATCATGCATAAGAACCGAAGGCCAAAATTCTTGAGCGTGGTTGCTTAGAAGTTAGAAATATTAATAAAAATGACATCATTTCTAGGCTTGCTGGAGATTCTCAGTTCCCAGGGAATTACAGATACTCGTTCCCAGTGAAAATCCTGGATGAGGTCCATTAAAACCAATGGCTGAATTTTGCATCGACCTTGCTAAGGCCAGGATTTTATTTTCAGCATGTTTAACTTTAGGCACCTACATTTGAAGATGCCAGGAGAGATGCTTTAGTTTAGCAGCTGAAACATAGAGTATCTCCCTCTCCGGGGTGATGATAATCACCCAGCTATAACATGCTGTACGGACGTGGACCTCTCTACTCTTGGGGAGTACCAGAAGCTGCTGATTTCATTATGGCTGTAGTTAACACGTTGGAATATTGACTTTTTCACTAACAAAAGGCAGGCTTGAGCACAACTTCATAACCACCAACACTGATTTTGATTAAATGTCAGTTTTGTTCGTTATTGTTAACAGCAGCTGTGTAGTGTCTTGTCCCAGATTCTGTCAAAGGAATATGTTTCACTGTGGTGTTGTATTTATATTTGACATTTAACTGCTATTAAAAAGAGCTCGGGGGTCTGATCACCCTAGCAAAGCTCCCATTAACTTCAGTGCTGTAGTTACTAGACTAGAAATGGAGATATATGTATTTTTTTTTTAAGATTTTTTTTTTGAGAATTCTGGGGACACTTTCAAAGAAGGAGCATTTTAAGACTGTGAATTACAGAAGCAATAGATTATTAAATGGCCAGCTAATAAAGGTTAGCATAGGCGTGTGTGGGCATGCTTTTTTAAAGCATCCAGCTGGGAATCTGTGTAATTTTAGAAACATGTTTTAGTAGCCCGAGGATAACATCTCTTAGGTAACTACTTTAAGCCACTGTATTTTGTTGATGGTAGCACTTTTATAAGATAAATATCCGTGTTTCTTTTTGCTCAGTCTTATTGAATTGCACAAATGTGTCTATTCAACTTCTCAGCTTGTGTGTGAGTTAGCAGCAAAGATGTTTTAATTTAAAAGTGGTAACATTTAATTAAAGCAACACGTTATCACTAAAAGTAGCTTAAAAATAGTTGTTATTGGCAAGAAGAGATGTTTGCCTACTTGACTTTTTTTTTTAGATGGCACATTACAAGAAAAAATTGTTTAGCAAATTTATTTAAAGATGGGCAAAATATAAAAATGAAAACTGGAATAATGTCTGAAAAATATTAATGTTTTTATTTAATACAGTGTTGGGATAATGTTTTTTTAAATTTTGTTTTAAAAGATGGAGCTAAACTGTTGAAGCACTTTACAGTTCTGACCTACTAACACGTCCTCAATATCAGACAAAAATTACAGATACAGGGTTTGGAGAGCCTTTGTGGCTGTTTTTTATTTTTTAATTCTAGGAGCTTATCTGTATGCCAGTGAGTGTTTTCCAAATTAAGGTGTTTCTGAAATAAATACTTGTTTTCTAATAGTTGCATTGCTGTTTTGTTACTTTCTTCGTCACTCTGTTCAAAAATTCTAAGACTACTGTTACAGAACTTTCTTCCCATCTTTGACAGAAATTTGTTTAAATATTTACCTTCTGAATGTTGTTTGTAGGATTCCAGATAGTGTTACTGGACCTTTTCTTCTTAAAGGAGAAGGAAAAATATTCTGTGCTCTGCTATGTTGTCTTTTTGGATCAGCAGTATGTAACTGCATATACATGTTTTAAGACTGCTTAGTTTGGAACATTTAAATGTAACTGTTACAAATTTAAATGTAAAGAAAATATTATTTTTAATGTCTTTTGTGACTTTAGTGATTGGTGATTTTTTCAACACTATGTAACATTTTGATTCAGCTGATCACTGGCATTTCGATTCTAATTTTTTATTTTTGAATAATGCAGGTATTTCCTGCTAGTTTTTCAAACAGGCCAGTAGCTAGCTTATAGTATAATCTAATCACAATTGCTAATTTATATCTAATTGCAATAATTCTACACTCAAAAAATTTGCTTTGTCTTTTGCTTAGAACTTTATATTCTTTTTTTATGGTGATTTATTAAAAGCCTTTAATTAAATAAAATAAATTACCACTTTTTATTTTGTATTTAAACCTGCTGGTAAGATTGCCTTTATTTTAATATCAATATCCTAATTGCTTTATGAATTACCATATGCAATTACTCTCCAACTATTTTTGTAGTATGTATGTACATATATACACACGCACACAGTGTTTGTGTTTGTTGTTGTTATTGAGCATGTAGAAAATGTAAAGAGGGGAAAATAAGTCCTATGTGCTATCAGGTTCTATAATGTGTAATTTAAGACTGTTGTAAACTAGTATTAGGCAACCTGTTACTTAGTCTCATTGAAATATACTTTCAAGAAAGATGAGAGAAACCGTTTGTTGGAATGAAAATTTTCATTTAAATAGCAATGTAGGTTTTTAAGCAATGAGAAAATTTATACTGTTCACTGCTCCACTGTGTAACACCACGGCGTTCTGAGTCTTTTTGAGACGTGGTATATTGAATTTTTTTCCAGAGCAAAATGTAAATGATACGGGTACACAGAATTCCTGCCTTGCTCTGTTGTAAAGTACGAGGTGCGGGTACAGGCAGCCTGGGGAGCAGGGAAGCAGTGCGTGTTTCTGTGTCTCTGGGACTGCAGGAGGGGATTTAAGGGAGCCACGGGCAATGGAAGGCAGAGGGTTTTGTTTTTTTTTCCGCGATCGTTTTTACATTGTTGCAGAAATGTAAATAATGATTTCCAGTATGAGGCCGGTTCTGTTAGAGCACGGTGTGAATGCTTGAGCAAAGCCACACAGCCGTGCTCCGGTGTTGGAAATGCTCTGTAAGGCACTGAATCTCTTCCTTGTCTTCTGCAATAAAACTGCCTCGGACAATAACTCGGGTGCCTTTGTCACAGCCATCGGGCTCCCTCCTTGGCCCCCGCAGGGCTTTGGCACCAGGGGCCCCGCGGTCTCGCACACCTGGCTCTGGGCGGGCGGGC
>VZRW01009680.1:207086-247007 GCA_013398125.1 Aegotheles bennettii
CCGGGCAGCCCCCGCCGCCCCCACGCACCGGCCCCGCAGCACGGGCAGCGCCGGGCTCCCCAGTTAAAGGAAAATATTCATTATTTTTATTATCCTTATACCAAATGGATCAGGGGCCAGCAAAGCAAAGCCCGGGCGTGACATGTTGCAGGCTCCGTGGCAGGCGGGCGGCGCTTGAACGGGGCCTTTCCGCGGAACACGAACCGAAAGGGCCGGTGTCAGCCGGTTATGTAAGACACCATCTCGCCTGGAAGTGCACAATGAATCGGGAAGGATTTATGTAATTAATTGACCAGTCTTAACCTGTTATCGTGATGTAAGGAATTTGGAACTCATTAATTTGGGTCCTGACAGATTTCATATTAGAGCTGGCAAATATGGATTGAGCCTCTTATTCTTGTAGCAGCTGGAATTTCCATGACAGGGAGGATTAGTGAAGAAGACCTATTGCTCGAGTCAAGCTGCCTCTTTTGTAATCAGCAGCCCTGCTCTGCATTAAAGGGGTAATGGGAAAGAGAAAAAAAATACCAAAAGGAAAAAAAAAAAAGAGAAATGTATTCGTGTATGGAGCAGAGCAGGGGGAGGGAGAGGAGGGATGTCTCCTGGAGACCTGAGGCACCAGAGTGAGGATTTTCCAGCCCTGTGGCAAAGAAAATGCCACGAAGGCAGCCCTGGCATGGTGGAAAGGGAAGGTGTCCGAAAGACAGGTCTGCAGCATCAGAATGGGGCTGGCTGCCTCTTGGCCAGACCTTCAGATGAAGCTTCCTGGGAGGCACTGAGTGCTTGGGGCTGCAGCATTAGAGGAACAGGGAGGGGGCTCTGGGCTACCAAGGGCTGGAGGGTAGGGATAGAGGGATTTAGGGATAGAGGAGTTTGGTTTGTGATCCTGAGGAAGAGGGGACTGGAAGTTACCTGTCTTCCAGCCTGGACTGTGACACTTTCTCTAGCAGGACAAAGGATGCTCGGGAGGGTAAGGGCCACGTCCAGACAGGGGCGACTCCACACTCCCTGCTGCAGCAGGGGCGACTCCACACATGTCATCTTCAACTTCCTGCGTACAAAGACAAGAGAAAGAAAACTCCCTTTGCCGGTTCACGATGACCTCTCAGTATGGTTTTTCACGATGCCTGGCTGGGGAGGGCCCTCATCCCATTATAATTTCTAGGCATTGATGTAATAGTAATAACAGAGTAATAACAGAGTGGAGACTGTACAGAAACAGTCTAGAAGCTTTTATTTTCTCTCCTGGCAACCTGTTAATGACTGTGCTGGTAGTGAATACAGTTGTTAGAAATTACTTTAAAAGGTTTCCCATGAGACATCATCATATTTCTCCCTGCAAAGTGTTTACCTACTCTTGTGACAAATGCCATGCAAAGCTGGAGGGGTATTTTTCCTTTTCTCATCGTTTCTTTGCTTTATGCTTTTTGGTAGTTGAGTATTTCCCCTCCAAGATCTCTTAGATCCACTGTTTCTGTATGATAACCAGGAGAAGGGAAACGATGCAAAACAAGGGGAATTGACAGTAAAACCACAATTGTTTGCAAAGATTGTAATGGCAAATGCAGATTAAAAATAAAATGCAGCAAAGAAGGCCTATGTGACTCTAAACCTCTGATGAACCTGGTCCATGCCTTCCATCGTTGTGCCAGGATGCTTATGTGAGTCTTGGTACCAAAACTTGAGCATTCAGGCCTAAGTTTAGAGATTTCCACGGGGTTGAGTGGGTGGTGCTGGAGACATGCCCTTACCAAACTGCAAACTCTTTGGAGAAGGCTACTGTGTCTGCCTTGGGGCGCTAGGTCTAGCTCCATGGTAGCCCTTACATTGCTCTCGTAGTTGTCAGCTGGATCATATCTGGAACATAGCTTTAATCTCCTTGATTTAAAAAAACAACAACCCAACCCAGACCAATAGATTGCAATTTGATTGTGTTCTTTCAAAGTATATATTTTGTCTTACTGTCTCCTGACAAATTAAAAAATCTTCACATGTGTCAACTAGCTCAGATTTCCCCCAGAGGTAGGAATAGTTTATCTTTTATGTTGCTGTACAGACCCAACACAACCATTGTCTCACCGAGTCTATCTGCTTTTTTTAACAATCAGGAGTGGCAAACTGCTCAGGTACTACTGCAGCTATAGGCTTTGATCAAATGTTCCTCTTGTTAAAATGTTGATCAGGCACAGCTAATTTCAATGTTAAATGTGCCAGGATATGCCTGAGCTTAGCATTATTTCAAACCACAAAACAAAGCATTTTAAAGTTTAAATGGATATTGTAATTAAAGGTATTTGCATTTTCTCTGATTCCTTCCAGTGCATATATTTAAAATATGCCTGAGTGGTAGAAACTTCCTGTGATACACATGATTTTGAGTGCTCACAAATTTAAAGTTAGTATTTACTAGTTGTATTTACTAGCTAGGATGGGTTTTCACTTGTAGATAAGAAAATAGTCATCAGTTGAGATGGGCGTTTTGCCAGATTCTTACATTAGTTTTATTCTTTGATGGTTAATCAGAAAACAAAGCAAAAATGTAATAGAGAAAACCAAATACAGAAAAAAAAATCACTGTTAAACCTTCTGAATAAAAATATATTTTCTGCAGATATTTTGTAACTTATACCAATACAGGCCTGTTTTAATTTATGTGTAAACACTACATGCAAATTTCAGAGTGCAAGTGGTTAAGAAGTATCAAGCGCTGATTCAACTGAAGTTGATGGAAAAAAAATTTATGTTGCTTATACTGGAGGTGAAAAAATTCTGTCTTCTGAATGGCACTCAGATTAAAAATGACATTCTTTTTTGAGCCAATAGGTGGCCTTTTTGAATGTGCTATAGTTAATTTTTTCCTGAAAACAGAAAAATGTCTGCTTTGATGTTGAGAACATTTTCAAACAGTAATTTCACACAGTGAAAATTTATTTTTGTTTCTGAAAGACAATCAGTAGTAGACAAAGTTCTGAACGTATTTCCTAGTTTGTAGAAGTTTTCAGTGTAGTTATGTTTACATTAGTCTGAGTCTTCAATGCAGAGTAATGATCAATAACGGTGATGATAAAGTGGACTACAAAGTTTATCCTTTCTTTTTCATATATTTATGGACTCAAAATGTGATATATTTCTAGTTTCTAAGACCTCTCATAGATTCTTATTTCAAGTTATTTATACAGATACTTAACACAGTTTTAAAAGAACAGTATCTCCTTGTGCTTCAGAGAAAAGCACTTGTGTTTTTTTCAGAAGTCACATCTCTAAGCTGAGTGTCAGGAATCTTAATTCTATTTTATTTCCTATATAAGAAATACATTCTTAAAAGGGTTTCTGCAAGGAAAAGGCAGCCAGCTGTTATAGGAGGCCAAGCTCTGATAAAAGCCTGGGTCAGGTGAGGGTGTTAAACACTTGAAAATGGAGCCCTGCATTCTCCAGGACATCCCTCACTTGGGTGTCAAACCCCTGAGATATTTTAGTAGCTAACTCCCTAAGTTGTGTTTTTCTGGATACAGGAGTATCTTCAGGTTTTTGCCAAATTTTGGGCTTGTGAAGCCAGTGTAAGGCTGAGAGCTGGGCAGGTATCCCAGGAGGGAGGCATCACCCTATGTCTGTCTTGCCCCTGTGGTCTTCTCTCGGCATTTGCTGGCGGCCACTGTCCCAGAACAGATTCAGAGTCACAAGGATTCCTGGTCTGACCCAGTTCTTAGGTTCCTTGAAGGCAATGGTCGTCAGATAGTAACATACAACTTGGTTTGCATCCAGTGCTCTTACCATGAGTTCGGGCTTAATTAGAAACCTGGCTGTGGGACAGGAGTTCACCCATGAAGTCCACTGTACCTGTGTTCCCATTTGTGTCTGCACACTGTTTTTTTACATCTGATGTTCATGTGAAGACTCTTATGAGACTGAGGCACCTAAAGAGTGAGGAAGTTTTTCTCAAAAGCTAACATTAGCCTGGGCAGGCTGGTTCCTAAACACATTTAGTTGCTCTGAAGGAACTGATCACATTCCTCTGACATGTGAGAGCGCCTCGGGAGACCCAGTCCTATGACAGAAAAGTAACCCTATGAATGGCCACCTTGGGACAGTAGTACTTACCCCCAGGAAATAACTTTGTTGGAAGAGTAACCTTGTATATAGCAATAGGGTGGCTTCTTTTTATATGGCAAGAAATGCCTTATAACTACTGCTTATATGAAACTTCTCTTTTTTTACTATTTTCTGTTCTATAAAAGACCCAAAACTCCTGCTGCTTCTAATGATCTAAAACACTGGGAGGGGAGGTGGTATATGGCTGTCTATCCATCAGAATCTTGCCAATTTGATTACATAAAAAAGGAAATTTTAAAGTAAGCTTGGGTCCTGGACAGCTTAATTTTTATTTTTATTTTTTTTTTAAGTTAAAGCTGCCCCTTGGCACCAGATTTAACACATCACTGGCTGGATATAGGAAGTCAATAATTTGTCTTTGTTCATGATAAAACTTTCCTGTTCAGAGTCTCAAAGCCTTTTGCCACGAGGGACTAATTCAGCATTACAATAAACAGGATCTACTATTTTACAGCTGGGAAACTGAGGAAAAGTGAGGTAACACACAGGGATGTGTGGTGTGCCTGTTGCAGATAAGGGAGGAACAAGGATGCTCCCACTGCTGGGTTCCACCACTTTACCTGCTGGGAGGGACAAAGTGCCACTCTCCTTGTGAAAATCTCACCCCAGCTATCAGCACAAAGTCTTCCAAAGATGTAGCAGAGAGCGCCAGTTTTTGATATTTGACTTGAAACACCTGAAAGTGATTTGATTTTTACTTTCAAGTGCTATGCACTCTGGTGTTTGGAACCCAAACTCCCTCCAACATCTGTTGTGTCTGAAAATTTTGGGCTAATTATCCTTCAGGTTACAGCATTCAGAACAGAGATTTATGTCTATTTTGGAAAAAGGAGGTTACTCAGTCCTTTTACTAATTAAAAAACAGGAGGTGAGAAGAGAGAGGCAATTAGGGTACCTTGTTTGGGTTGGGTAAATAACCAACACTGACAGGATTTTCTCTGAGGGACACTTGCAGTACACTTCTGTACTGTGGTCTTGTTGATATCAGATGGTGTTATCATTGGAACTGGAGTGAAGGAAGCAGGGCTGATGTTGACTAAAAACTATAGGAAAGATTGATTTTGGCCAGATCTCTCAGTCTTTACTCATCCATCCATGACAGCACTTATTAAAATAATTTGGGACTGCTAGCATGAGTAAAGACCGTTTGCATGAGTAAGCGCTGCAAACCTGGGCTTTAAACTTCCTGTACCAAAGTTGTGATGCCTATTCAGCTGACTCCAGCAGACCTCACACCACGTGAATTTGTTTTGTCTATGGGATGTGTGACCTGGCCTTCCATTCTACCGTAAAAAGAAGTCTCAAAAGTTGATTTCTAATACAAGCATTAGAGGTAAATAAAATTTTCTAGATTGCAACATCCATTTAATTAAACTCAAACAGAATCTTTTAATTTTGCTTTCTGACCAGGTCTTTTTCTTGGGGCAGTGACAGAGGCGCTTCACCAGAAGGCTCTGTAAGTTTATCCTTGATTCTGCATTGTTTGTGCAAAGTGACGGTGACTTCTGAGCAGGAGATTAAACCTGTGCCAAGGACCGAGCATTGTGCTGTGCCTGGAACTTTACTAGCTCTTCCCTCCTGCCTTGGTTCTTGTTAATCACAATGGTTTCCTACAACGCATTTATCAGCACATGCCACTGCCCGTAAATAAGAGAATTCTTGTCTTTTCCAAAAGCCAGAAGTACAATGTTATCTCTCCTTTTTCCCACAGAAGAGAGCCATTAGGAACTTCCTTGGTTTAGTTTGTCCCTGCTTGTTCCTGGATGATGTTGAAGCCATTGTAAAAAGATGAGGCTTACGTTTCCTTCTGAAGATGGCAAACTCTGATGCGTAGGATTGATGAGCTGGATGTGCACCGACGTGTTGCATCCTGTAACAAGCAGAGTGGACTGGGCTACTTCAGGCCTTGAGAGTCCACAAAGCATTTTGCTGGTCTGAGAATTGAGTACCTGGGATTTTCCTGGGTGAAACACAAAGAAGCATAGACCTGAATGTTAAATTTAGTGAAAAATTATTTGGGGAGCCAGTTCATGGCAGCAGTGATGATGTGCCCTAATTTCCGTGTGGGAGTAACTCAGGAAGGAAACCTCGAAGATTTGGCTTTATAAAGTGAAATGCAGTTCCTAGAGAAAGATCATCTGAGTTCTCTGTTTCTCTGTCTGCCAGAGCAGGGAGGACAAGGAGGGGGCCCTTGCTGAAGCTCTTCTGCCACAACCAAGCGGGAATTGCTTTGGCTGTGGGTGTTGTCAGGGATGTCAGCAGTGGGAGGGTCACCTGCTCTTGCTCATCCCATTTGCACCACTTCGATGGGGTTTTGCCCTGCCCAGCTTTCCCTCCCGGAAATGGTGCTTTGGGGTTTGTTGAGGGGTGCCTGCCGAGTTCTGCCACTTGAATGCATGATGCTTCGCAGCTCCACTGATAGACCTGAGGCGTTCAAGCTCCCCTCTTGATTAGGCAGGTATTAATACTGTGCACATGCAAAAACTCTATGGGCAGATAAAGGATTTTACTTTTTGTGAGCCATGGATTAACAACCAAACCACCCTCACTTAAAGGAGTCATCCCCTGAGGTCAGAAGAACCGTTTGTGTTGGTAAGAGAGGGAAGGCCTCCTGAGGTGTGCCAAAATGATCCGGAGATGAAATTGCTCTGCTCTTCCCGGGAGGGCCCACAGCATCTCACAGGGTTGGCTGCATAAATTGTATGTTCTTCAGGGCAAGGACCTTGCCCTCTGATTTGTCTGGGAAGCACATGTTCAATGCTCCGTACCGCAAATAATAAATAACAGCTTCAGCTGCTGGCTGGGCTTGGGATTATGAGTTGATTCTCCCTCCTGTCTCATTCTGTGTTCCGAGACGCCAGCAATGCAGTTTTACTGGAGTATGTCAGTCGCTGGTGTTAGCCCCCTGCTCTTCCCTTGCTCACGGTAAGGCAACTGTCATCTCCTGTCTACTTTACAGTACTGAGGAAGAATATTAATAAGACTTCCAAAGGGCTTGCTGCCACTTTTGGTGGAAAGGTTTCCTACAAAGGATGCACAGTAAAACTCCCAGGAGACAGAAGGAGAAAACCCTCCCACCGAGAAGAGCTGGTGTCGTCCCTTTTCATTGTCTCTGTGTCACTGTAGCACCCCAACAACTCTGACATGCTGCTCTGTGCTGCTCTGGCTTGTGCTGCTCAGTGTAATTTCCTTGGTTGAACATCTTTATTTCAGATTTGTAATGAGGTATTAACCAGTTTCCCTGTGCCTAACTGTTAGGTGTTTGCAGTTTAAGGAACATTCTCCTTCCTGGTAAGGTCAGCTAGACTTTTACATTTGTTTTTGTATCACAACACATTTAAAAAAACCCCTCCTTATGTGCCATATTTCCATCTAGGTTAAGGGCTCAGGATCACTGCAGTGCATCTGACAAGGAAGCCAGAAATGCACCATGTCAGTGAGAAACAAACACATTTAGTCCAGCAGCCAAGAAAAGAAGGTAGATGCAGAGAATCCCAATGGTAGGTGATGAGACCCACAGTTTACTAGATGTGTTTCCTCTGGGTGAGTTGGCAGAGAGCTGGTGTCACTATGAAATTACTAGGAGTGCCATTCTAAAGCAGTGGGCAGTCCCATCATGTTTTCTTAGCCATATCTCAGTTGCTGTCGTTGCACCTAAGCCTGCAACGGGTGGTCCTAGAGGGTGGGCAGTCCTGCTGTGCTCTGCTCTGTGCTCCCACTGCCCCTTGCCAGGGGACACTCTTCCTCTTAACAAGCAGCCAGGGGACACTCTTCCTCTTAATGAGCAGCTATGATGGGGTGTGGAACTGCTGGAGGCACCTTTTCAGGGCATGCCTGACATCAGTGATTGGGAGACAGACTGTCTTTTCCAGGTCTGCTCCTGAGAATGCCCCTTGAATGTGATCTCAGTATCCTCAGTAAGTTTGTGGACATAAACAGGGCTGCTTTCTAAATGAAGAGGTGAAGTGTAAGGGAAGAAGGCTTTTAAAGCAAAAAACCCATAATGCTAATTGTCGAGGAGCTCCCATTAGATGTTAGGCAACCTCAAGCCAATCCAGCAGCTGCCTTTGCAGATCTTGACTTTTGTTATTTTTATCTTCTTTGGGTTCAGGGAGACAACTCTTAGTGGAATTAGGAATCTGCAAGCTGGCTCTGTATTTGTAAGCAGATACTTGTCAAGCAGCTGTAGGGTTGACCAACAGATTGCCATACCTTTTATTACTCATTCATACATCAACTATATATATTTATATAGTTGAATAAGCATAATACTTTAAAAAGTTTGACTAATATATCAGTTGTATCATCCGGACATAACTCTTACTATGGAGCAGTGATATTGCTTGGTGTATTCAAATAATAAATTCCTAACTACCGCGTCAAGCATATTGAGTTTTTGTTTCATTTTGTTTTCAGATTGAAACCGGGAAGCTGATGTACATGAGTTGCCCTGTTCTGAATCTTTGTCATCTTAGACAGCCCTGCTTATTGCCAGCTCATTTCACAGAGATCTATTTCAAATCAACTCATAAATTATTAATAGTACATGTGTAGGTCAGAGAGACACTAACCCTGACAATCACACCCTAATATTCTCTCTTTAGCATCAGAAATAAGAAAGGAGATGTGAATAATCAATATTCAACAACCAAGGTACATTTCATGCAGATATGGTATGTGCACTTAGAAAAAAAAAGCCCGGATCTTTGCAAAACCTGTCAGACTGGCATTAATCTTGCATGATGAATAATGTGGCAATCTATGAATTTTTAACACCTTTAAAATGATAAAATTGTGGGATGTGATATCCAAAAGTAAATTTGTTCAAATTGGAGAATATTTTTGATCAAATGGAGATATTGAATAATGTGTATAAAAATATTTAAACATTAATTTAAATTGCACAGCAGGCAAGACAGTTCGTATGGGTTTGTGACTGGGAGCAGCTTTCCGTCACAAATAATTCGCCTGAAGATTTAATTATAACTCGAAGCTTAAGCAGTAGCGCTTCTGAGAAGAGACCTGACCCTGGAGGCCCCAAGCATCTCCTGGGGCTGGCAGGCAGCTCTTGCCTGCCATCCACCGCCGGCGCTGGAGGGGCCACAGGGACCTGGCAGACTTCTGGGCCAGGAAACATTGCCATGCCTGGTTCCTGCTGTGCAACACTCTCTGCAGAAAACCCCACCAAAACCGGGGTAGGATGCTTGCAGAGAGGATGCAGCACAGCCGCAGAAAGGCACAGGAGCAGAATTTCACCTTTTATTCACAGCAGGGCTGAACACTGGAGGTGCTGTGCATGCAGGGCTCTTGGCTACCCCTGGGCACTGCCAGTGATCATCAGTGAGCAGGATCAGGCCCTAGCTTAGCTGATAGTGCTTGGTGGGAGGGGGCAAGTTTGGGTTTTTAGGCTGAAAAAAAATGAGCTGCTAATGTATAGGAAATATAGGGATGGATGCTGTCCTACCTGAAGTCAGTACGAATTTGCTGTTGACATTCACAGCGACAGGATCAGACTCTACGTTTGAAGTCACTTCCCTCTGAGATTGCCTGACAAACACTAAACCAAAATGTTTCATTTAGAAACTGTCAAAAAGGAATTACTAACCTTTTATACTTACTAAAATTGCTATATGTATTCCTGAAAAGGGACCAGAGAGCAGCTGGACATTTTAATTTTCACTCTATGCAAAATAAAAATGACACTCAAAAACTTTACCTATTTTTTAAATTCTTCTAGTGAAAGCTTTTTATTCCATTTTTATTGAACAGAAAACAAAATGTGTTTGTTTCCCCAGATTTGAGAAGAATTAACATGTATCTGATTGTTAATATTTGATCCTTCTTTAATTATTTATGGTATCAAGGAATGAATCTGTCAAGTAAATAATGAAATGCGTACATGCAGCATATGTAATTAGGTTAGGTGCATAAATCCAAAGTGTTCACTTTATAGTTGTCAGTGCAAAATTTATTAATAATGAGAAATGCTAAGTGAAGAAAATCCCTAACAGTCTACTCATTAGTGTAGGTTAGAGCAGTTGCTGAAAAGGGAAGTTATCATTCCTCTCCTACTGTATTCCATCATTTAAGAATGTTAGTAAATTGCTATACATTTTCCTCATCTCTGCTTTAAATCTGTAATAAGAGCAGTCTTTAAATTGTGCTGGGAATGTGCACTTATCATCACACTGCAAACAGACAGCCATCAAAGCAGAGGTTTTCTGTAGCTTTTTGTAGTCTAAAGCCAATGTTATATCTCGTGTCTTGCTTTTCTTAGGACACAGGAGTTCCTATAGATTTAAAAGGGAAGAACTGCACTGTATTTATCCCCTGGTGTCTTAGGACTGAAGGTGATGAATGATTGCTTATATACAAGAGCAATTGTGCCTGTACCTTTATCAGGGGGGTAGGATACAGACAGTACAAAATGGTGGGTGGTACAGTGTGGGCTTGCCTGTGCTGCATGCCATCTCCAGGGTTAGCATGGGTCACATAGCCACACTCTTCACACAATGTGTGTCTTCCTGTAACATCTATGTAGCAGAATAGCTCATCATTGAGAGATCCAAGTTTG
This sequence comes from Aegotheles bennettii, assembly GCA_013398125.1. Lineage (NCBI taxonomy): Eukaryota > Metazoa > Chordata > Aves > Caprimulgiformes > Aegothelidae > Aegotheles > Aegotheles bennettii. The sequence continues at coordinate 217,771 of VZRW01009680.1, forward strand.
AAGCCAAAAGTAACAATCCTAGTACCACCCATTCTGAGTGGAGATGTGCATCTGAGTGTTTGCTAGGTGGTGGGTGATTTGGTCCCCAAATCATGAACTTTAATGTATTGCTAAGGATGTGTGACCTGAGCAAGGAGCTGCATGGCCATACCTGGACCCAAGGGTATATGAGCCAAACTAATCTGCTTTAACAACAAGGCTGTGGCCCATGATACTCTTCCTGCCCTTTTGCCTTAGCTTGCCATCAAGTTGTTTCTGCTTTTTGCAGATTAAGGAAAAAATTATTCTAGTTAATAAAAAACAAACAAAATTAATCTGTGGGTTTATGCCTCTTGGGCTCTGAGAAAAATGTGTGAGAGAGATGAAACACCTGTTTGAGACAGAGAACTGTCATTGTGGGACCACAAAGAACATTTCTCAATCCCAAAAGGTATTTTACAGTGCTCCCTCTCTGAAAGAAGATTTGATTGCTAAATGTATATTTAAAACAATATTTCAATATAATTTTGAAACTTATCATTAGCACAAGCACATCATAGACTAATTCTCTATATCCAAGGATAGGCATTCACCCCAGCTCACTTTTGCTGTTGAAAATTAGATATCTAGTCTGAATTAGTCATCTGGGCTCCCTTCACAGTCATTGAGATTCATCCCAGCCTGAAACAGGTGCTTGAGGCTAAGCCTAAGATACAGGAGGTGAATCACCCTCTGGAGACACCCACTTTCTTCTTGGGCTGCAGAAAGCTGGAAGCCTATCTTTTGGACTGCTAAATGAGATGAGCTGAATCCCGTGGTATGTATCTGCATGGGATCTGACTTCCACTGGGGAGCTTAGAGGTGAGGTCATCACGTGACAACCCTAGGGCAAGTAAAGCTTTTCAAGACTGACCATATGACCACAGCAAAGCATTTACACTGGCTGTGTCTTATTTTTTCAAAGCAAGAAAATAGGGAGGACTGGATTTGCTGATCAGCAGAAGCTGACCTAAGTCTGGGCTGTCACTGAAAGCCAGCAACCTGAAGCTGCATATCTGTGTCCCTCACTTCTGCTGGCCTCAGCATCCACACAGCTCAGCAGGCAGCTGCTTTGAGAGCTGATTTGGCTGAGCACTAGTCTTTGAGGGGTGTCGCCGGGTAACTTTTCATTTTTAGAGATCTAGCTGACCATGCAGCCCCACAGTTGCTAGTGCTGGCACCAGGGAGAAGATGGGAAGGCAGAGGTTGCCGGTGTTGCAGGGTGGGCTGCTGCTGTGGGTAGTGGTGCAAAATTAAATGGATTGTGAAATCAAACCCTGAGCAAAAGGATACTGACAGCGATTCATTAAATTTTGCATCACACTGTTAGATTTTAATCACAATGTTTTGGATCAGAATCACAAATCCTCTTATCTGCCGTAAGAGCGTCTTTCATGCTTAACATTTTTATGCCCCATATAGGATGCAACAATATTCATCTCTGCTAGTCAAGCTTAGAAATGCATTAAACTGCCCAACCAGAAAATCGGGAACAGGCATTTAGTGATGCAAAATGGTCATTCTGCAACCTAATGCCTAAGGGACAGATCAGTCATCACACAGACTCCCACTTCTGCCTGAAAAGACCAATTAGGTGACTCTGCCTATTCAACTATCAATACAGGATTGCTCCCAACAGGATATTCCCCTGTGCTTTACCCACTCTAATTTTAAATTACTCAAGTGCCAAGACTTCTATCACTTCCCTGGGGTGACCATTACACGATTGAAGGCCTCACTGTGAGGAAATGTTTCCTGATATTCTGTCGCAATATTCCTATGCTTAGACTAACCCCATTTTACTTAGCTACACATTCTTGTAGCTCTACCTTCTTTCATACCCATATCGTTGCAAAATATAATGACAGCTAGCACATACACCCCCCCTTTTTTTTAGATATATATATACAATCATTCCTGCTAGGCATTAAAATCATAAAGGAAAAGTCAGTTATTTCAACCACTGGTATAGTTATTGGTGGTGTTCTGGTGCTGAGGTGCCCTGATCAATCAGCACAGAACAAAGCTTCTCCGAGAGGAACTGTTTGCTGTGCACATCCTTTGAGGAAGGATGATTAAAAAGCTGAACAAAGGGAAGCCTAGGAAATAAACAACCAACTTGAGGTGTTACGTACAGCTGTTGAAAGAGAAATTCACTACTCACACAAAAGAGTCCCCTAATAATGAATAATTCGGGTGAAACTCCTCAGAAGACCTTAAGGCTTACCCTGTAATTCCAGGGTTTGGTAGGTAAATTCCAGCATGCAGTGGGTTGTGGCTGGTTCAGGCAAGAGGCAGCAGACCTATGCTACAGTCCAGTGCCCTCAGGCACCCTTCAGTGTCCTTGCTCAAGGCTTGGGTGCATCTTGTATAGCAGGAAGAGACTTGTCTCCAAGCATCTTGGGCAAACAAATGGCAGGCCTCCTCCTCCCCAGTCTTTTTATGCTCAGTAAAGGGGAAATAATATTAAGTTGCTACTCCTTTCATCTGAATCAATGCCACCCTGAATTTTGGATTGGATGTGTTAGCGATGAGCTTTCCCAAGGTCATTGCAGGACCTTTCAATCTGCTTTAGGTAGGATTTCTTTTTTGAATTTTTCCCCCACACAGTGAGTGTCGTATAGTCAAACCCTTCATTTGTTTTATCAGACAAGCAGAACTGAGAGTCTGATATCTTTTAAAAAAAGATACAGTTCTCTGATTAACTGAAGAGTAATAGCATGAAATTCTAGTCTCCAATAAGTAACATATTGATGCTTATGTCTAATTTAATCAGCATCAGGAGGGACGGGGGTGCCCATTCCTTCACCATCAGTTATGCAGCAGTTCAAGGTGATAAATCCTATCTGCGGAATGATATTCCGTCGACATTTCTATAATATTAATTAGATCACCGTGTCAGGCTGTAGGAAATTTGCTTAACATTCATTAGAAATTTCTTATAGACAGGCATCCCTCCCTTGTTCTCCCCCCCTCGCTTTCTTTCTCCTGTGATTGACAGATGAGGTCAAGCCGGAGACAGCCCCCTCTCCCTCCCTGTGCTTGAAGAGCCAGGTCACTGGACTCCATAATGCATGGGGAGTGGGAGGGGAGGATTATGCTATGCCTCGAAGAGATACCCTATTAAATTGGACAAAAGCTTGTCTGCCTCCGGGCTCCATTGCCAGTTCTCCTCAGCCTGCAGCCAGCACGCAGAACGCAGGCGAGTGTACGACGCAAAAGCCATTTGCATTACCCTGCAGTCATTTTTATATGTGGAGGTAATGAAGTTGTCAGCGGAGCCCCGAGTGTGGCAGAGCCTGATATTCAAATAGACCTGCCAGCTCTACCCCCTCCTTGCTGCCGCCCTCCACTCCCTGTTCTCCCCCCATCCCCACAGCTGATCTACTGACTCCCTGGATTACTGCTTCACTGGCTCTGTGGCTCTGGCTGTGCTTGCACTCCTGCCCCTGTCAAATGCTTTTGTTTCCAAGTCAGGGAACAGGAAGCTGTGGCTGCCTGCACACCACTGCCTGCACTGCCTGCATGGACCATGTGCACTCGTGCTGCCTGCACGCATGGGTGTCATGGGCCAACTGCTAATGAGTGGCAAGTGTTCAGGATGGTCACACAACCACACTGCCTGCAGCCAGCCTGCAGCAGGAATCCTGCCAAATCTGCAGGGAGAGCTTCCCAAGGCATCGTGTTAATCCCAGGTTGAACATCTAGGGCATTTTGTTGTGGTCAAGTGGAAGAGAAAGGCTTCACCTTGAGGTAGATTTTCTAAGTAAGGTGGAGATGAAGATTGCACGTTCATGTTTTGTGTGCCCACCAAGCCCTTTTGCTGAGGACCAGCAGAGTGTGGTGCCAACTGTGTGCACAGCTCAGAAGGAGGCAGCGGCCAAGTGGTACCCAGCCCTCCTGTTTACCAGTGTCAAAGGGGTGTTGGCTAAGGACATCGCAGACATACCTTGTCCTCATAAAATAAACCACAGGATCATGAATAACAAGATAGTCAGAACTGGCCTTTGGTAATTTTAAAGTCCATTTTGGGGGAAAAGGAAAATTAATTTCCTGTGGCAAAGCTGCCTGGCAAGCAAAAGGTCTGAATCAACCCCATTAGCCCTGGAAACTAGCTTTTACTAAACATGGGGCTAGGCTGTCAGCTGGTGTTAATTGGCATAAACCCACTGAAGTCAATGGAGTGACAGTGATCTATACTAGGATGAAGACTTGGGGGATGGATACTTAAAAAGAGGGCTGTCTTTTCTCTGCTTTCTCTAACTGGACCTACTTGTGGTTACAACTCTGCAGGAGCAAATGATGGCTTTTAGGCTTGATGGGCAGATGTCACTAGGTAGCTAAGCATCTGCAGGTTGTCAAATATACATCACGAAACTGAAGGCCACTTAAAAAAATTCATCACCCTAGTAAATATTTAGCTGCCTCAATAGTCTCATTTTTGGATCAGCAACTCATTCATTATTTACAGAAAAGGATACTTTCTGCGCTCTTATGAAAATGATCAATGATCCTTTAGCAGAGAAGGCCCATGGGATTAATTTATTTTGTAAGCAGCATGTTAAAAAGACTGGTTCAAGCATTTTTTAAAAACTTACTGGAGGGTCAAACCCACACAGGGTTCATCAGCAGCTTTTTTTGACCCTTGTTCTTGCAATGAGATTTTGAAAGATTCCCTAGAACCCCAGCAAGCTACAAATTTCCATGGCATGATACATCATTGTGCCACTGGAATTCGTATGCCTTCAGGAACTCCTTTTTGAGCTAACTGTAATTTATTTAAGAAAGTGAACTTTAAGTTTACAGTACAACAGTTAGTCTACAAGCATTTCCAGCATACAGGGCTACTCTGAATGCACCAACCCGCAGATTAAAGGCTCCCTCAGTATAAATTGGCACTATGCACTGTAAATGATTCACAAATAGAGGAGTCCCTAAGTGTGCATTGACTCGCTACACCATAACATCTCCTACAGAGATTTTACAGCATCGTATGCCAATGATCCATGGATTAAGAACTCCCTAAGTGCACATTGACACGATAGACTGGAGCCATTTTGGTCTATCGTGTCAATGATCCGGGGATAATGACAGTGTCTTGTGCAGATCCACTGAGACCAGAGTTGTTGTGGTTCCTAATGGAAGAGCCAAAATTGTCCCACTTAAGTCATATTGGGTGCATTTTTGGGTGCTACAGGAACATGAACAATGTTCTCATCCTTCATACAAGTTAAGGAATGTCTTCAGTGATGCAGTTCTGCAGTCTGGGTGGCTTCTGTTTGTGTATGCACATGCATATGCAGGTTCATATAAAAATTGTGGACAAGTACATTTTTATACATTTTATATGTGTATATCTTTCTTCATACAGAGCAGGACTCTTATATTAAAATTTTGTCACTGTCATCGAGGGCGCCAAGGCTCAAACTGAGGAAGAGTCTTTCCAGGTACAGACCAATTTCCTATGCAAAAGAACACAGCTCTCATAGTACAGAGCAGGATGGGAAGGGGAAATCAAGACCCAAACCATAATAATACCTATTTATTCTGTAACTTGGATCTCAAAAAATACCTCTCTAACAATTGTAAACCTCCCCTTGGACAGACGGGGAAAAGGGGATGTAGTGTATTTAAATGATTTGGTAAATCTGTGACCACAGTGCAGCTGTGAAGTTTTTTCTATTATGTCTCAACCCCAACAGCAATGGTTTAACAGGTTGAAGATAAGACTGTGTAGTCTTTGTGCTGTATCTGTGAAGACTATGCAAAAGAAGAGGACTGAGATGCCAGAGAGTGTTAGGAAGTGTTTATCCTCCAGAAATTGTCTGTTGTTTGCAGCATCCTGGGTCACCACTCTCACCTTCAGCTTTAGAATTGCCAGAGCAGAGGAAAAGTTAAGATGACAAAAAAATCAGGTTGCAAATGCAACCCCAGGTGAGGCTGAGTCAAAGAAGAAAGGTTGTCTCAGGGCCATGATTATCTATCTACTCCATGTGTTTTGGATTAAGCTATTTAATGCTTTGATGGGCCTGGCCACAGCTCCACCTAGTCACTAGAAGATGCTAGGCTCAATAGTAAATCTCTAAAGTTGAGCCTAAGACAACTACTGCTAAAGGAAATTAGCTGTATATGTGCAAACCCATCTTTTTTCAGACTGTATTTATTTGCACTTCTTTCCCTGCTTTTCCTATAAGAGGAGGACCTATGGAAAGTAGTTAAGTGCAGCACACTTATATCTGTTAATGTACTTAGAGTGGGCCAGATAATTTTTATCATTTGTAGGTAGAGTAAGGGGGTTTGTCTTTACAGTTGGAAAATACATTGAAGAGCTTGATTTTTTTAATAAAGATATTGAAGGTTCTAGGAGATGATTGAAAAAGAAAATATAAAATTTTAAATATACAATTAAAATTGTAGTTCCATCAACCTTCACAGAGCTTGCTCGAAAGAAACTCATAATACTCTGAATACATTTAATTGAAGAGGAGGGAAGGACTTTGACTGTGATTATAGTTTAAATGAATACATTATACATTGACAACTGGAGTCTGTGGTGAAAGGCAGCTGAAAGTTGCAATATATTGGCTTCTCAGTTCTGCTGATATTCATTATAAAAATTTCCATTATGATATACTATTTTCTGAAATGTTTAAGTTCCTTGACTCCTGACAGTCAAGAGGAAAGGTGCATATTAAGAATATTAAGAGTATTTCCATCTTCTGCATAATTTTACCTTCATAGAAAGTGAAGTCTGACCTCATTTTCTCTTCAGTGGTAAAATACATCCTACTGAGACCCAAAGAAAACTGAGAAAGGTCCAGAGATGATCACCAGTGCTTGAGAACTTAAATCCAAAATAGATTTTTCTGTTTATATTCTTGGAATGTCAAAATTAATGACATCTGCACGTTTATGGAAGATACCACTTTATTTATAGCACACATACCACTACTTTAATCATGTTCAAAGATCACAAATGTCTGATCAATTGCCACATTTTTTAATGCATGATGTAAGAATTTCCCTTTCCCAGGATTTTACTACGTTATTTTCAAGAGTGAGCTGCTCTAGTCTCCCCATTCCTATATGATCCCTCTTCAAGAAGGTCTGACAAGTTTTGGTGACAAACGTGGAGATTTTGAGAAACAGAAATTATGGCAAATATTCAGTATGTTAACAATTCATTTAAAGAAACACAAAAGAAAAAATTGTCAGCAGCTGTTCAACCACCTTCTCTTTCTGCCAGAGAAAGCCAACAGAGATATGACTAACTTAGTGCTAAGTTAGTCAAAACCCCATTAACTCCTGCTTGGACAGCAAATTACAGCTGTAGCAGGAAATGGGGGCATTGGGTGACCTGTTTTGGGTTGCAGGCTGGCACTCAGCACAGTCTGCAGAGGACAGAAGTCAAGGAGACATTTCCTAAAGAAGTACTGAGAATAAAGAAGAATACGGAACTGGGTAATATTCCAAAACAGAAATACTTCCTTGGAAATGCTCCTTACAAAATCTAACTTTGGCTGCTTCACGATCTACTTCTACACGAATGCTGAAGGCAGCCCATCTCAGCTGACTATTGATGATTAGGCTGGTCTTCAAGGATCCCAGATCCTGGGATGATGTCCTTGTTGCATTTAGGGAGAAAACACTGAACCTGATTCTAGGTGAGACAAACTGCATTTTTTATTACTAGTGCAAACATCCCTAGCACACTCTGTATGTCTGTATTTTGTGAATTCACTCATCTTGATGATTTTAAAGACTGTTTCTGCTCAAGAACTTTCCTTACATAAATCTTAGCTCCATCTCTAGCCAACCTCCCTCTTCATTCCTTCCCTCAAACATGTGCATCATGAAGTTGAAATATCAAAATGAAAAAAAAAAAGCCACAGCAAAGCTTCCACAGCACACAATCATAGAATCGTTTTGGTTGGAGAAGACCTTTAAGATCATCAAGTACAACTGTTAACCTACATACTTCCAAGCCCACCACTAAACCATGTTCCTAAGTACCATATCTATACACCTTTTAAATGCCTCCAAGGATGGTAAAAGGAAGAGGAATATCCTAAAGCGTAAGTCGTAGTTTGTTAAAACACATCCTCCAGAAAGACATCTAGCTTTGTTTTGAAGATATAAAGAGACAAGAACTCCTATACTGCCCACAGTATTTACTTCTTAAAAAGTAATTGTATACTTGTTTTGATAATCTAACAGGAATGAGCCTCTTACATGTCTTGCTCTGAGGCATTCTTGCCAGCCCCTAGCGTATATAGAAATGTACTAAAAATCTCCCTCTAGCTGACTGAAATCCAAAGATTCACTACTGTTAAGTTCAATGGGGCTGAGGTAAAACACAACAAATTGTACCTGTTCTTGTTAAGAAAGATGAAGAGCATGGGTAGCAGGAAGACACAGCTCTAAATTTCTATTTTCTCCCCAGGCATCTGAATTTTTAAATTTTTTTTAGATATGCATCTGTGCTATGTCTACCTGAGCAAGTAGTGTCGCCCAGTAGGAGTGGATGTGCGCACTAAAATAGTCAGTGCTGAGGTCCTGATCCACATGCTTTATGCTCTTTGGGGTTTTACTTAAGATGAATTCTAGCCTGACGCCCAGGACTGAACATCTATTAGCAGCTGGAGTATATCCGGTGTACTCCTGGAGCATATCTTCTGGTTTGCTTTCCTCTAAAGTTAATTCCATGCTCCAAAACTGTTCTGAGGCATGAACCAACATGAAGTAGATGGGGATTGTCATGATATATTTACTTCTGCACTGATCCAGAAGTGGGCCCCTGCTACAATCTGAAACACTTCTGTAGATGAGCTCTGTAAGTGTCATGCAGCCCTGTTCCAGCTGAATCTCAGCACAAGCTCCATGATTTTGTTTCAATATAGTGCATAGTCTGTATTGCTTAGCACTACTCACAGCAATTACTGCTCAAAGAAAACCAGAACCTGCAAACCACCAGTCCTGCACATCTGGGTGCATGATACACTAGGAAACCCTTCTGGATTATGGCATTGCTAGCACCTACTTGTTTTACACACCAATCTGCCATGTCCTTAGCCTCTCTGCCATAATCCAGAGAGTTTATTCTCAGTAAGACATTTATGAATACACACACATGTAATTTTACAGCAAATTCCTACCTTTCTGAAATAGGTCCCTGCAGAGATGCTGGTATGCTTTCAATAGCACAACTTCATGTCTGAACAGGGCTGAATCTGTCCTCATCAGTAGCTGTGGGTTACACTGGGGACAGCCACATGCTGAAGATGCTCCTTACTATACTGAATACTGCAGTCAATCTGGGGGCAATGCTGTCCCTTTTTGCAATATTAATGGGAAATGATGTATTAGTGTGAAAACTAACATGGGTCTGATACAACCCATGGAGACTCAAAAGGCAGAAAGAGGAAGAATTACATTATCTCTCCTTCTTGAGAAACCTGGCCAATTCCAGTTATTACTGTGCTCAAAATCATGCTGTGAATTAGAGCCCTGGCTCTGAAATTCTTGAAGAATATGGCCATGGTCCTGATATGTGACAGAGGAATGAAAAGTCCAAGGAGGAAGGGAAAAGGGAAGGGAAAAGGAAAATTTATTTTGTCATTTCGGTTTGGCAGTCAAGAAGTAAATGGATCTGAAAGGGCTGGGTCAAGGTAGAAGCTGAGGCTCATTTTTCCTCAGAAGTGAGGAAGAGAAAAGGGACATGGTTGGGGACTGAGGAAGGACTGCAAGAAATCTATCTGTACCTCAGAATTGAGTCTTTTCTCTCAGATGGTAAGACCCACTTCTCAGTGAATGTCTGGAGAAGGGAGCTCCCCAGGGACTGAGATACATCATACCTTCTGGGATAAAGCATCGTGTGCTGTGTATGGGATGGGCAGGGTGAAACTCAGTTATGCACACATGGTTGTTTCATTCCATTGGAGATATCCCTGGCCACTTGAAGGGTCTGTTTCCTTCTGGAGTGGCAGCGGAAGGCTAGCACGGCTGCTCAACAGTGTCTCTGGTGGCATCATCCCTCTTCTCTGAGTAACAGAATCAATCCCAATAAAAACTGCACATCTTGTTGCAAAATTGGTTCTTTGCATGTGCAATTTATAGCTGTTCTAAGAACCTTTAATTCCTATGCACATGCCCGAGATAAATATACCCTGAAAAAAATCCTTCTTTTCTTTTTTAAACTTCCAGAGTTTGACATTTGTACTCCTAGCATTTAATTTTGTGATGAAGGGAACCTGGCCTCTTTATACAGATGAAAAGTACACTAAACTTTTCCCTTATGAAAGATCTTTCAAATATTAGCTGAATAAATTTTGTCCATTTGACCATCTGAGTAATTACTTTAGAATGTCCTCTCCTGCATTTCTTTGCTAGCAGTCAGACCTCTGTAATAAAATATTATGCTCAAAATATATTTTTAGAAGAAAGGTATATAGTCCTATTAATGGATTTCTTTAAATTCTCTATATGTGTTTTGCAATGAAATAAGCATATCCATAGCAATTTTTAAAGTTCTTCTTCAGGATTTATGCACTCTTAATGGACGGAGATTATTTCTTTGGATAATATAAATATCCCAAAGATTTAATGAAGCCATAAAGATATTCATTAGGCTTCTGTAATTAGAATTATAGTTACCAAAGCTTCAGAGCTCTAAATATATCTTCAGTATCTTTCAAGCTTTCAGTAAACAGCTTTCATCCAGGGGAAGAACTCAGAGCTGTGGGGGTAAAACTCACCTCCAACATGGCAAGAAAGCCCTGAGAGTCACCTCTCCTCAAACTGGGCAAATAACCCATGAAACTACATTTACAGAGACCAGCTTCTCCAGGCCACCTGCATCCTGCCAAGATCCTCTCTTTGGGCACTGCTGTGCAGCATGCCTCCATTAAATGTCATCTCCAGCTTGGAACATAGGCTGAAGATTCCTCATTTCTCAATCTGATGTTTCCTTGATGTTGGATCAGGACCCACAGATATGTTTTGGAAATCACTTGGAGGCCTTGCACAACTATGTATGTAAATGTTGGGACTGAATTTGGCCCTAACTTCTAAGTGGAAGTAGGAAAAGGTAATACTTTCTAATGAATGTTGCCAGTCAAGCTGTTTCTCCAGTTCTGGGTCTGTTCAGCCCACTTTGCTCTCATGCAAATATTTTCTCTATTTTCTATGCAAAGAACAGAAAAGACACAGAGTCCTGTGATGACGTCTTGGAATCCAATCAGAAAACCTGCATAAAGATGAAAGGTCTTACCAATGAGAAGTGAGCTTGCTAAACTACACCTTTCAATGAATTCGGACAAAACTGAAAAATGTTGTTGATATCAGATCCTTAGGCTGATTACTGAAGCGTTCGATTTTTCAGCATGTCAATTCATCACTGTCTACCTGGTTATATTTAACACTTTCTCCTGTTTCCATCCTGTCTGCTGAGATAGGCAATCTCTGTCACACAGTATCTGCTTCACCAGAAGGTCAATAGACCATTGTGGAGGCCCATGAGTCCTGTTCCCAAGTCGCCTTGATTCTCTCCATGATATTGCTGATGGCAGATGGAGCTTCCACATCTTGTGGCATCTAAAATATTAATGAGATTAGAGCTTCCATCCTTCAAACAGCTCACTGTTTCCTTTTTGGTGCTTTGTAATTATGCAGCCAGTCAGTGGAACGCAAAGCCTCTGTAGCGATGGTTGTTACCCTGTGCCAGTATTGCCAAAACGTTGCATTAATTACACTGGTGTTAATTTTCTTTGAGAGAGTGCAGCTTTGCATTTTAAGCCAACACAGGTTCAAACTTTTTGTGGGAGATGCTAAACTCTGTATAACTCAGTCTGGAGCTGAGAGGTTTGGGATGTATATATAGAGTTTATGCTGAGTTACAGCTCATCAGTCCTGGTCAAATTATGCACAGCATGTATATGGAAGCTGTGGCTCACAAATTCCATGTGCACTAGCTTGGGTTTGGGGCTACTCAGGAGCAGTTCTAACTCCAGCCTGTCAGAAGCTACCTGTGGTACCACAGCAGTGATGTGGGACTGAAGAGGATTAAACGATGTTTTCCTCTGGTATTTTATTGTCAGTGAGCAAATGGTGCAGCTACACAACCTGTTAGGTTGCCTTCTTGTTTCTGTCAGTTTATCCCTCTTTATGTACCTGAATCCTGGATGCACACATGTGTACATACACACATACACAGCTTTGAAGATTGACTTATAAATCCAGAGGACAGTAACTGACTGATTAGAAGGCATTTGTTAAAACTTGCTGATAGTTTAGCACAAAGTGGCTTCACTGATTCCTTGGATTCTAATTATTTTCCAGTGTGAGTCCTGAGCCAAACTCTGGATCTGGATCCTTCTGGATGTTAGGGAAGTTGGCTTTTTGATATTTGGCTTCTCCCATTTGTAAAATGATAATCACACAACTGGCCTAGCTTTGTAAAGTGCTTTGAGATCTATGGCTGAGACACACTATAGGCACTGTAAACATGATTTATTTCCTTGAAGGGCCTATCCCTAAGTGGCTCATTGAAGAAACAACATTTATAAATATGTATAGCTTCCTGGTATAGAATTTTTCCTATTCTTTTCAGAACACACAGACTAAGCTGTTATTTTTCACTTTTCCATTTTTAGAATCAATGATTAAACTGCACCACACTGCTGTGTTGTACCAATTAAAATAACTACTGTCTATCTGGCAGTCCTTTAATGGGAAATGAAATTCACTTTTAGGCATATATCATGGTAATACATATATCATATGGTATACAATTTAGATCATTTTGGAGGATGGTAACTGTATTAGTTCTTATTCCCTACCTAGTCCTTGTTATGAGCATCAATTTTATTAATTAAGAATTTTAAATCCTGTAAATTTATAGTACAATTATGTTTTACTTCATAAGTAGGTCTTTACCCCTTTACAACTATTAACAAAATGTCCACTTACATTTTTTGCTGGTGGTTTCAAAGGCTGACAATTTTTTGGATGAAGATTTACCCTTTTTTCTGAGCTTTGCTCACTGTGTGTCAGCTGTTTGTCAGCAAAACATAACAGTGAAGACTTTTGACTTAAATCTTTTTTTTTTTAAAGAAAAGCCAATTCATCAGTTAGGAAAGACTGCTGCTCACACTCTCAAGTCCTGCCAAAGACAAATTGCTGTAAAAATTTAAAATCAATCATTAACAGATTAGCTGTTGGTCCAAAGTAAATAGCAATCAGCTTATTAGGCATCAGGCAGAGTGAGATAAAGGGGAAGAGTTATTGAAAATGAGGATGTTTGCTGGGGCTGTGCTGATGGAGCAGAACAGCGAAAGGCTGTTTCTTTGTTGCTCTAATTACAAATGGAAAATAACCTACAGTGCTGGACAAGTTGAGCTCCCTTGCTGAATTGAATGGAGCATAGTGCTTATGTTCTACGTCATGGCTTGATTTATCTTGATTAGCAGTAGTTTGCATTACTTCTTCCTTTCCCAGAAGGCCCTATTTGGCATTCTCCTATACTGAAGTAAATGCAATTTTTGGCTCTGCAAAGAATGGGGTGTCAGGAGAGGGGGAGTTACCACAGGAGAAATGCCCTTCTCATCCAAAAATACAATTTCCATACAGGAAATTCCTCTCATATGACGGAATTTTGTGTGGGACAGGGTTTCATTATGGCTAAGCGACAGATTGCTGGTGACTAAATCATAGACGGCTTTGTGCCACAGTTATATTCAGACACAGTGAAATTCTACAGAGCAGATAAACTCAGAAGAAGGATGTTGTAAGAGGAAACAGAGAGGGAGAAGGAGTGGAAGGGGAAAAAGGCTGAGAAGACAGAAACAATAGACATTGGGTAGGAAGTGAGGCTGAGGGGGAAGAAGATGACAAACAATAGCTGAGAGTAAAATGAGATGAGGAAGCAGAAAACACAAAGAAGTGAAGTAGGAGGAAATGGGTACAAATTAAAGTTGGTTACAAAAAACTGCCTTTCATCATGTAAATACTGAAGTGTTTACATAGAGAGTAACTGATGATTAGAATGATTTACCAGGAGTTGGGGTCATTTCTCCATGACCAGGCATGTTAAATTCAGGCTAAGATATTTTTCTAGCAAAACAGAATACCTGAGCATTGTCTCTTCAACAGCTTGAGCCCAGCAAAGAGAAAGCTGTTGTGTTTGTATGTGAGGAATTCTGGAAATGGTGTCTTTCTATTAATGACTTGATTTCACATGTTATAGTTGTGAACCTTCACACAGTGCACGGCCTGAAGGTAACCTCAGGAGAATCACTGCTCACCCGCTTGGTGCAGCTTCTGGCCTGGGCATGGGGATGAGGTTACACATGGCTGCCTCCTCCCCGGCATCCGTGCTCTGTGCCTGACATCTGTTTCATGATGGCACAAATGAAATGCAGTGCTAGTCCCAGCTTCAGTCCCTCTCAGCTAAATAGTCCGGAGCCAAACAACACTTCAGCCAGCTTGATTTGAGCAGCTGCCTCTCCATCCAAGCCCCAATACAGTTGTGTCCTTCCCAGATGTGTGTCTGGGGCCACCACTCAGCCCTGGAGGAAGGCAGGAGGTGTCCATGGAGCCGAGCTGGCACTGGGATGGTTTCTTGCCCTGGTACAGCTACTCCTGTAGCACTAGGGCATGTCCCCAACAAGGGCTTCTCTACCAAGGACTATACAGAAGCCAGGCACAAAAAAGTGCCTGGATGCGTTCCTGTGTGGTGTACTCTAGGTGACCCTGCTCTGGCAGGGGGGTTGGACTAGATGATCCTTCGGGGTCCCTTCCAACCCTAGAATTCTGTGATTCTGTGATTCTGTGAAGTGGAGATCCCTTTTTTGAAGTTTCTTATTAAAAAAAAAAAAAAAGAAAAAAAAAGAAAATAAAGAAAGAAAAATAAAAAGACCAAATTATGCTTTTAGTTTTTTTTTTCCATAGTAGGAAAATATACCTTGGGCTTGTCAGAAGAAAAACTATTTTTGTACTCTTTATACTTACATTTCCATTAAATAGCTGTGGAAAAACAGGAGAGTGGTTATTTCCTTTCCACCTTTTACATTTATTTTTGTCCTTTTTCCCCTACTTCTTGTGTGGCATAAAAAATAAAGTGTCTATACTCTGTTCATTTTCTGCTGCTTTTGCTTTAAGTTAATATCAAAGATATCCAAGTGAAAATTCATAAGATGACATAAATGTGATTTCAACAGAAAGAAAAAAGTGAGAAGTCTCAGAAAAAAATACCCTAACGATTATTTGCCAATGTTTTCACAGAAAAGAACAGTCAGCTGAAATGGCAAAGTAGCAGAAGTGTCTTTTCCACATGCTGAAATGGCTGAATAAGCTACACAGAGCAAAAATTACTTTTCTGCCTGCAATTTGTGGAGTCCCAGGACAGCAACCCACACCTGGGGGCAACAGAGCTGTGGCAGTCTGTCATCCTTGAGCTATTTTTCCATGCTCCAAGGAGGAGAGAAGGGTGACGCTGCTTTCTGTCTACCACAGGAACTGTTTTCATTATTTACAATGGAAGGACAACTGCAGGGAGAGGCTAGGGAGGCTGGTGCAATGTTAAAGACATTGATCCTGCCAGGAAAAAGAGAAAACTGACTTGCAATACAAATGGTGGTCTTGCAACTGTGGAGGGAGAGCCATTTTCCAGTGTCATCTTCCCAGTCTAAAAGAGGGGTCTATGCATATTATTCAAGTGAATGCAGCTGGTAGTGTTGCCTGTGGGTGCCATATCTCCAAACAGATTCATGTCTTCTTCATTTCCTACATGTTGGTGTCCTCCAGTCTACAGTACGGTAGAAGCTGTGCAGCAAACATTGCAGATTTGCAAAATTTACTTCCTTGAAGAAAAGTGCTGGTTTGTCATTGAGTTGCTTGTAAGAACAGATCAAAAACAGAAGAAGGGTGGAAGGCTGAGGACTGGAGTGGAACATCTCCCGTATGAGGAAAGGCTGAGGGAGCTGGGTCTCTTTAGCTTGTAGAAAAGGAGACTGAGGGGTGACCTCATCCATGTTTACAAATATGTAAAGGGTGAAGGTCAGGATGATGGAGCCAAGCTTTTTGCAGTGATGACCGATGATAGGACAAGGGGCAATGGTTGTAAACTGGACCACAGGAGGTTCCATGTGAATATCAGGAGGAACTTCTTTACTGTGAAAGTGACAGAGCACTGGAACAGGCTGCCCAGAGAGGTTGTGGAGTCTACTTCACTGGAGACATTCAAAACCTGCCTGGATGCGTTCCTGTGTGATGTATTCTAGGTGACCCTGCTCTGGCAGGGGGTTTGGACTAGATGATCTTTCGAGGTCCCTTCCAACTCCCTGTGATTCTGTGATTCTGTGACTGGCCAGTCACTGGGATGCTCTACAGAAAATTGAGGAAGGCAGCTGCAGGAGCGACGTTTGATAACAGAGAAGACCAGCAGAAGTTGACATTAAGACTGTAAAGAAACAGTTACACTGGTGACATATCTTATACAAGGACTACCTTACTAATTTTTCCATCAACACGTTCCTGTTGTACAATTTTTTCTTCTTTTAATTAAGCATTTCAAGAGAAAATAATGGGATCTTAAAGCCTCATGTATTTTGGAAAAGGTAGTAGTAAATTGTGCAGTTTTGACCTTTTCAGCTTTTTGTAATTTGATTGGCTGTCTGTTCTTTTTCCTCCACTATTTACAGCTGCAGTGAACTGTGCAGAAGGGGTAGGATGGCTAGCCAGCTGAAATACGGAATATTTAAAAGGTTAAAATGCTGCAACATACTGGTGCCTTCTGCAGAGTATATGTGCATTATAAATTTCACTGCATTGATCACATAAGGGATTGAGAAATTAAATGACTTCATGAATCATTTTTTTGTGGGACAACAAATGTGACCAAAGTGGGGAAAAATGGCATCACTTTGACCCCAGGTCTGGGAAGCATATTTTTTTTGGTGTTTATTATTTCTGCAGCAGCAATAGATGAAGACTCCCTCTGAAGCACAGGATCATTTTAGCTGGCGCTGAGTATCTACGAGTGACAGAAAGACAAGCCCTGCCACAGAAAGCTTGCAATTAAAGCATCTTGAATCCATTCAACAGGTGACTAAATAGAGGTGGTGACCTTTTTAGGAATAAATATTTCTTTTTTAGTGTACCAGAGGGAGATCTCAGGGAAAACACAGTATACTTTGAAAGTAATTCCTTAGCAGATGGAGATGGTAACATAGAAACATTAATAGCCATGTAATGAGTCCAGAGGGCATCTGAGGGGCAATGTCAAATAATTTGGTACCCAGGCAGTATGCTGAGGAGATTGACAGCAAGCTAGCAGGGCAACTGGAGATCAACAGTCACAGACTAGAATGACAGCTGAGATATACAAAATAACTAAAACAAAAAATCTTCAGGATTTGGTACTTCCCTTTGTCATCAATAACGAGTCTGGTGAACAGCATTCTGTTCTATGCAAGCTTTTCTCAATGGAAAAGTCTGTTTAGGACAAATCAGGGAAAAAAAAGTGCAAAGCTTCGGTCCCCAGTCTTTAATTTCTTCAGAAACCTAAAATCCACAAAAATGTGTATTTTGTGTGCAAGGCTAATCTGAAAAGTGATACCACAGAGATTAAGACTCAGGTTTCATAAATGCCAGCAAGAAGCTTTCTGGCTCTGTGTAAATGGTTAAGGCAGAGTGTCCATGGCTGGACCTTTGCACTGAGGCTGGATGAGTGAAGCTGCATCTCAGCTCCCGCCCTGACCCCACATGAGTCCACAGGTGGCTGAACACAGCAGGGGGAACAGAGGGGTACTGTAGGTGATCAAGTAGGAAACAGATACAGACAGAGAGAAATGGTGAATCAACCTGAGTTGTAGCCAGAGTTCAGAATTGGGGGTGGTTGTGAAAGTTTCGCTATGTTAGCTCTAGTGGAAAGTTTCATCTTGTTCCAGTTGTAGCTCTGGATTAAGGTCAGAAGTGTAGGGAGAAAGATTGCTACTGCACTGAGATGCTAGGAAAATTTCTTCAGAAGGCAATGCCAGTATTGCTTTTGATCCATCATTTGAAACAAACTCATGATCTCAAGGGATTTATTTTCTGCGGTCGTTAAAACTGAATGTTTCCATTGATTCGGATAGACTCTTTCTGGAGGACCTGCAGCTGCTGGGACAAACAAGCCTCCATTCTGCCCTGCTGATCCCTCTGGGAGCTGGGGGTGATTGACAAGGGGCTCTGGTTTGGGCAGACTTGCGCCCTGAGGTACGGGAACTGGAGCATGCATTTCCACAAGAGCAGCCTCTGCAGCACAGAGGCTGGGGGGATTTTCCTCTTTTTCACAGGCACTGAGAGGTGGAGGAAAGTGTTTCCAGCCTGTCTGTGGTGACAGGGCATGCAGAGACAGCCTGTGAAGCTAGTCCCAGCCTTCTGCTGCTGTGTCCGAGGTGGTCTCTTGCTCACCCTCCTTGGGCCTTCCTCATTAGCAAGCAGTAGGAAAGCTATGCAGGAGATGAGGAATCTCTGGAGTGAGCTGGGTCATCCATCGTTTGAGGGACAGGAGGTCCAGAACAAACAGCCTCACCTTCAAAATCGCTGAGGAGCAGAGACAGGCAAACTGCAGGGACTTCTTATATCCAGGTGTCCTTGGATGTATCTGCATGCAACCTCCTGGTGCCTTGCTGCTCTTGGGGGGGCAATATTTTGGTGTGTTCCCCAAATGTTACAGCTGACTTGGAGGCTTAGGGACCTCACCAGCCTGGGGACACAGCTGCTTGCCTTTTCCTCCCCCATCTGTCCCACAGGTGCTCTGGGATGGCCTCCTGTGTTTAACCTTCTCTTTTGGGAAGGTGGGAAGACATAACCAAGGCAGGCTGTGAGTTTTTGAAGGCACTGAGCTCTGAGCTGGGAGCCAGTTCTTGGGGGCAGCAGTGGCTTGGTTTGCCTTGAGGGCTGAGTGAGGGCAGCATCTGCTCCTGCTCAGCTGCTGCTGCTCTTCTGATGGGCCCTCCCCTCCCCTCTGTCTCCTTTTTATGCTATAACCAACCCATCTGCAGAAAAGATATCAACATTGTAATACACACATATATGCAGTTATACAGTCATGCAGAGGTATAATTTAATGAAGCAGGTGTTCAGGATGCCCGAGTGGGTTGCCCAGTGACTACAACTGCCCAAGTGTGAGGTGGACTGGTGGTGGCCGCCAGGCCTGGGAGGGCACAGCCCCATGCCTGGAGGGCACCACCACCACCCATCAACAGCGCCGGCCGCTTCATTTTCATCCGCTGATCAGATATATTTACTTCTCGGGTATTTCCCTAACCAGAATTGACTGCACTATAATTGCCTATTTCTTTGGTCCATTGGCTGTTAACCTTGAAGCGCGGCGGGCGGAGGCGGGGAGGCCCTCCCTGTCAGGCCTGACCCCGGCCGCGCCGCAGGCTGCCATGACAACCGCGACAGATGTCAGCCATGCCGCCCGAGCCCCCCGCACGGGGAAAATCGATCTTGCGACGGCGCCGCCGCGCACAGCCACCGACCTGCCAAGCGTTCCCGGCTCAATCATTTGTTTCATCTAGCGGGGAGAGGAAAACATAAAAGAAATGAAATGAATTTGACCTCTGTCTTTCGAGTGACTCCGGTGCTGTGCTGAATCCTAGCGAGCGCCTCTTATGAATTTGAAAAAATTACATTAGGAATAACATTTTGAAGTGAAATGACTCTTGTAATGTCAACCCTCCAGAAACATGTTATTTCAAATGTCAGATACGTAGCAGTCATTTGCTATTTTCCGCATGTGTCCGGAGGTTATCTTCACCTCGGGTGCAGTTCAGGTAAATTATTATAAAGAAAATGCCAGTGAAGTACACAAAAAACTATTGCCTGTTTTTTCACACCACCCTGGTGAGGAGACCTCCTTTGTGACCGCATTAGAGCATCGCCACAATAAGAAGATGATAAACAATGCTCCAAACTGACAATGTCTCTCCTTTCTCAAAACCGTACTAGGATGGAAGGACTTTCCCAGTCCAGAGTGGGGTTCCCCAGGATGGCTGCAGGTCCCTCAGGTCCTGGGGGGTGCAGGGATGGGCCCCCCATGTCCCTCCAAGTTGCCTGAGCTTTGCTCACCACATATACAAATGATTTCATGACCAAAGTCTACAGCTCTATGCTAACATTTGCCAATACATCAATGTCATCCTGGCAATGTTATGCATGTGTCCAACAAATAGGGAAAAACCCAGATCCCATGGGGTTTGGTTCATGCCTACTACTGGATGGACCTGCTGGCAGACATTAGAAGCAGCCCCTCCCAAATCTGTAGGGCTGGGCAAATCTCTAAGATAACCTTGTCCTTAAAAAAAAAAGAAAAAAGAAAAAAGAAAAACAGCACACCACTGAAGGTGATTATAGTAAAAAGGATCTCTTAAGATTTTCAATGCGATACGTCTGTCTCTCTGCTGTGGGATATTTTATTGCATTTTTGCCCTCAAGTGAAGCTGACGGGAGCCAGGCTTGCAATTTAAATCAATAAGAACCCTTTACTGTGGCCATAAAATACTTGGCTAAACCTTTGAAGTGTCCACAGTTGAATGCGCAGTGAACACAGCATAAATGCTTCTTGAGATGTATTGTGTTAGACCACTGCTAAAGTGGCACTCCGAGGAAGCAGTGCCCGACCACCCTCTGGGAGTGGGTCAGATTGGCCCAGCCTCTCTGGGGTGCCAGCGGGGTTGCTATAAGCCAGCACCCATAACTGGCACGCAGTCCTGCCCTTCAGATATCCAACATCCATGTTCCCAGCTTGACAGGTTTCCTGGGATGGGGGTTCAGGCTTGAAAGCCTCATAATGTGTTGCTGTGCCTCTCAGCAATGGTCAAGGAAACATGAGGCAGATGTGGCCGCATTGTCAGTGCTTCCAGGGCCAGGTTCTCTGTTACATACATCAGCATTTTTGCACAGAGGAGCAGGTCTGAATGACCCCAGATGAGGTGTAGTCTTTGCAAGATGAACAGTGTCTGCATGAATGTATGTCTGTCCAGCTTTTGGCATGTGCATGTATGTATACTCCTCTACATATATCCAGGCAAAAGTCTATGTAAAAGCAGAAAACTCCCCAAAGATACAAGCCTAGTTTGAATAACATGAAACATTTGACCATTTTATATTTAATATTTAATACTCACAGTTAGGATATCCAAAGTAAAGGCTGACACTTCACCCGTCCTGCAAAAAACAGTAGGAAAACAAGCAAAGTTTAAGTCTGTGCCCTGATTTTGTGGTTGTTTATGACAAATCCTTGGGATTCTTTAAAGAGAAATTGCTGTTTTTTTCTTCCTCTAGGAAAGAAGCTTTTTATTTAAAGAAAACAAGGATCAAACACTTCTTTATTATTCAACAAATTATATTGCTAAAACCTCTGTCCCAGTGGCAGGGGAGAAGAAGTGGATGAGGTATATGTTTTAAGGACATAATAGACTGGTTCTTCCAGAGACATAGGGAATATGTTCAGAAACAGGATTAAGTGCATATACTACAAAGAACACTGTATGCCTTCCATTGCAGCTCCCTGGCTGTAGATGGAGTCCTGCCCTGTGGGTCTGTCGTCAGGCTGCCAAATCCTGCCCAGTTTGGGACAAGCAGTCCAGCTGGCTGCACTGCTTGTTCTTTTTCATTCCCTCCAGTGAGGGTTGGATCCAGTCCAGTGAGGTTCAGCTCTTCAACAAATATGCCAAGAGTTTTCCTTTCTGTCCTGTACATTTACAGTTGGGCATTATGCTACTCCCAGTGTACCTTAGTACTACAGAGGTAGCAGCAGCACATGTAGAAATGCTATATGCTCAGCAGATTGTAAGAATGTAGGCTAAAAAAACCTTTGATGTGTATTGTCCACAGCCATTGTTATTTGTAATAGATCCTATGCCTACTAGGTATAAGCCTGTTTTGTGGGGGTTTTTCTAAAAATATGTATAAATTAAGCTTACTGCATTTTCAGGTGCCTGATTAGGTTTGGAAATTATCTCTGATACAGAAGTTTATATAACCCCTTTGAAAGGAAACCCAGGAGCATGTCAGCATTGTCACAGGTGTATATTAATTGTCAAATATGACATTCTGTGCTGATTTGTATGAGTAAAAGTACGTCTCCATACATCCATATTGTAAACCACATGCTATTCATGGGGTATTTATATATATGCCATATTTTCTTCTGCACTGAGATACACAGAACATGTGTTGTTCCACAATATTTTGACCTAAAAATGGCTGAAATCAAGTGGTTCTGTTATGCTGCACTGAGAAGTTTTGCTCAGTTGTGACTAGTTTGCTCCAGTGAACTTCTATTGGCTTCTCTCGTTTTTACTCAGCCTATGTCCTTCCACTCCTTTAGCTAAACCCAAGTGTCCAGACAACAAGCGCCATGCGCCAATGCTTTGGTGTCTCTGGCCTTCGATAAATTCAGCAGCAACGTGCCCTTGGGTGCAAATGGGAGAAGTAAAACCCTCAAATTACCTAGATAGACTCAAATACATTTCTCCTGTGCAAGAATACATCACTGAGAGCACCTCCCAGCTCAGAGTCCTAAGCTTGCAGTCTGCAAGGATAAACAATACGATGGGGAAATAATCAGATCAAGGAGGATAAAACGTGATTTGTTTCACCATATTACATCTGACAGTAAGTATATGTCCTAGCTCACATCTTGCTTACTAGTTAGGCAGTGTTGGATATATGATTGTGGATTTAAAAAAAAACACCAAACAACCTGTTTCATCCCACTGTTGTAGACTTTACATGTTTGGGCATGGACACCTAAGAAATTTTTCAAAAAAATATACATCCAGACTTATGGTGAGTGTATCTGTTTGTATTTCTACCTCATTCCTCTTTTTCCTTGGACTAGACTTAATGAAAGGCATTTCTCTCTAGTGGGGTATCTGACCAGAAGACACACAGAGCTTTCTGACATGGACACTGAATGCCTCCCTTCAGTCTCTGCCTTACATAGACATGACTGTCTGGAGAGAGAGACTAAATAAAGGTCTAGATTTTACCATCTCTGATTTGATATAGTGGGCCTTTAAAATCAAGGAAGGAAATTGCCATGACTATGCTATTTCTTCCTAGGAATTTTTCTGCAAATCTGTCAAACGAAAATCAGACATGGTACATGAACAGAAGGATCCCCAGTCCCTGCTGTCTGTGCTGGGTAAGCTGTCTCAATACCACTTCTGGCTTGGGGGCAGTTTTCTGTATTGCTCCATAGCAGGAGAAACAAAGGATGAGAATGGACTTTTAAAACAGAGAAATTCTGACTCTCTAATCTGAAGTCAATCTCACAGGTAATGGCTGGAAGCCCTAGCAGGGACACCGGGCACATGAATCCTACTGCAGAAGGGACTGTTTAATTTTATTTTCATAGAGTCACAGAATCATAAAATTGTTCGGGTTGGAAGGGACCTTAAAGATCACTTAGTTCCAATCCCCCTTCCATGAGGGTTACACTCCTGTAATTCAACAGTTCCAGATTTTGCTGGCAAACCTAACAGGTTCTTAGGCAGAACAACTGGCAGAAGGAAATTCCTGAGGAGTGGCACTTATGGATTGTCCTAGAGCATTTCATAGAAAGGTATCCTGTCAGTCATGACTTGTTATGGTCAGCACAGCAATCTACAAACAGTCCCCCTGAATTAGACAGTACACCTGCCTTACTTGTTGAAACAGCACGTAAATGTCCTTTCCCTGCTCATGTGAGCACAAGGTGAGGTTCTTGGTTTGATCGGAGCCTTCGCTTTTGCGCTGGATGCACGGTCTGGGAAATCAGCAGTGCACAGGCAGGGGGACAATGATCAGAGCGATCTGCAGTGACTAGTTAACCACTTGGGAAATATGTTGTAATAATCTTTTCCTCTAAATCTTCTAGATACCTCTCTAAAACCTGGTGTCTTTTCCTAGTTCTGAGCCTTGTGGGAATGCTCCTCTGAGTGCAGGCACACTCATCAACATGGTTTTTGCACCTCAGAATTAATCCCTCTGCTTTACCCATTTCTTATGTGTTTAGATGCCTTTCCCTAGGCTTTATGTGCAGGGAAGCTCTAGCAGCATCCCAGGAACAGTGGATCTGGAGGGAAGGATGTTCTTAATCCCAAACACTTCATTGTTAACAAATCACTCTAGGAAGACCACAAATCTCGAGCTCTCTTACTGTCTCATCTTGAGGCAATCATAAACCCAAGATTCAGTGAGTTTTCTTCAAGCCTGCCTGCATTTGAGCTCTGCTTTATTTTGTCCATATGCTCCTTCTTCTAGACTTTACCATTAACCTCCTCCTTAGCTGTAGTTGGGAGAGGTATTCAAAGACAAAATCCAGTAAAATAAATTTGTTACCTTAGGAAAAAGTTTTTCGTGGCTGGTGGCTTCTTTGCTTCTCTAGTAAAAAGTATGATGTAATCTACAAATGAGTTTGCAGTCCAACATGGGGTGACATTCTTCTATGAAGGTCACAGCACTATATAGAGGCATTGACACAAAACATGTTTCATAGAACAAAATGGAGTTCACAGTCTGACATAGACATATCCTCAATCTGTCATGCTGTTTTCTGCCTTAGCTTGATGGTCAAAGTAGCTGGCCAGGTGTGAGTAGGGAAGTGATCTATGTCTCTTCAATAGTTGCAGTAATTTCCTTGTCCATCCTCAAACTCACCCCTGTTCCAAAATGACGGCAATGCTGGTCTCTTGTACAATCCTCTGATCGATGGAGTGACAAACTATTTCTTTCTCAAGTGAGTCCTAATCTCCTATTATGCCACAAGTACACAGGCTACTGTGATAAAGGCTTACAGTCTATGACACCTGGTCAAAACAATTATTTTGGTAGTTGTTCCCTATGGAATTGGACTGTGACATGTGAGGTGACTAAACTAATACAGGAGCAAAGGGATTCCTAAAAGAGAAATATGATTTAGAGGGCATTGGCTGGAGTTTGGAATTCAGTACATGATTCTTAAGACTAGTCAGCTCTGGAGTTATCTGCATTTCATTGTACTTTACTTTTGAGTTGTGTAGTTTTCTTAGCCCGGGAGCATTTCTGGGTGGGTGTTTCCCATTATTTTGTTAGGCATAACCAGCACCTTTCAGGATTTGTTTTTCATAGATCAAAGTTATCTGTTCTCTTGACACAGAAGAATGGTCTATGAGCTGTGGAAGTTTAATTTTCAATCTGCTTGTAACAGCCTGTTCAGACAGGATTCTCCTAAGCCATGTTCATTCTGCCTGGAACAGTTCAAAATATGGGATTTCCACCACAACTCTCTAGGGACAACTTTGTACCTGAAGAAATCCTTCTGTCAAGTTGACTATCAAGTAGAAGATCCTCTCTGCAGCTGTATGATCATTTTCATCCATTTAAAAGGGAAAGGATTGTTGTCCTGATTTTGTGGAAGGAGCACTGTGGACAGCAGGGTAGCTAGTTTGCTCCAGGCTGCACAAGACAGAGCTTGTGACAGAGCGGGGACCTGAACACATCACATAATTGCTGGGCCAGCCATCATTTGTACTGTTTTACCTAGTTATGTCATGCTGTACTTATGAAATCTTCCTCTCCAGCCGTGAAGCTGACACCCTTCCATGGCCAAAAGTGAGTTGCTGTTAGGGACAAACAAGTTTTTTATGGTGTAGACCCTAATTCCTCACTCTATTAAACTCAGCTCAGCACCAGAGTGCTTCAGATCAGAGTTAATTTATAACAGCTGGACCTCCACCAAATAAAAAAAGATGGTAGTGCATAATGCAGTGCTGTTGTATTATGCCTTTTTTCTGTCCAACTCTTTCTCCTGAACCCATCTGGATCTGTCCCTTCTCATTAGCCATGAAACTATAGGGAAAGCTGAAAGGTGTTGTACCATCTCTACTACCTGTGTGACACAGGTAGTAGAATTCCCTGCACAGAGGCAATTCTCTACTGACCTTATCCATGAACTTTAGGGCCGCTTCATGCTAATTACACAATATAAAGTGCATGAGAACTTGGACTCTGAATTCTGGATTTCTTGTTTGGTGGTGAGCAAACCATGATGAAGATCTGGTCATATCTGGACCAGGGCTGGATATGTGTGTCACACATATGTGAGAACAGGCTGCATAATGGCTTACCTTCTGCTCCCACACTGGTTTTCATGGAAAGAAAAATTCAGTATGTGGGCTGCCAAAGGAGAGGTGCATCATTAGTGCTATCAGCTAACTATGTTTTGCCCAAGTAGCTGGATTTCAAGCAGACCCTTTCACAGGACCTCTCTGTGATACCTTTAAGAATATCACTTACAGATTTACCACCCTGCAAACTGTCATATTGTAGTGTCTAGTTGGTCTCTTTCCCTCCCTGACGTAACAGGCCATCTCTCATTATAGTAACTGCCTCCCATTTACCTTCAAGTCAGTTAATGAAGGGCCTTTATTCACTTGCAATGGATCTAAAATAGTAAAATCCTACTGTCTTCAATATTGCGGTTCATCAGCTTGAGATCAAGCCTGATTTATGTGATTATTTTTCCTTACATATCAATCCCTCTTGTCTGTTAGTTATTTTTGTTACTTCTTTCTGGTTATGCTCTTATGCTCAGTGGGTACAAAGATGCCCAGTGTTTTACAGATTTAATCCAAGGGGTTGTTTAGATGGATATGCCAGTTCTAGAAAGAAGCACAAGCATGCCAAACAATCAGTGAAACAAACAAACCAACAAACAAACCAACATGAAGGTGAAATAGAGTTTTATAGTATTTCTTTTTCCCAGTTGGAACATATATGAGCATTATTCGTAGTGCAGTCTCAGAAGCACTATTCATGGTCCCTGGCTTGATGGTTCTGTGGCCAAAATAGCTTTGGTTTTTTTGTTTGTTTTCATGCTTTTTTTCTGGAGGGAGAATGTGTTAATAACTAGCTCTTTATGAGAATAATATACTTTATATTCTGCTTTCTTTTCTCAGTGAAGTGGTGAAGGGTGGTGCAGTTCTTCCACTGACATTTGTGGCACATAGTTGTACATTTTTTCACTTTAAAATGCTCAGTCCTTTTCCTGATATCCAAAGACTGTCTTTTAAGCTAAACCACCACATCTTTTGGTGACAGCATCACTTAACAAGGCATTATTTAACTACAAGATGAAATTTAAAACATAATAATTTCTTGCCTGCGTTTTGTAACATAAACCAAAAACCAGACCAAAGCTGGGAGGTGTGATATCTCCAAACTACTTAAAAAAGCAGTTGCTCATGTTCATAAAATAGAAGCTGAAATTATCTCAGCTAAGCCATTCTTAGCAGTTGTCCTATAGAGTTATTGATCCTTGGCTGCTCATCTAATGAGCAAACTACACAGTGGACCACAAGTGCATTTCAGTTTTATGTGTAAGTGCTGTAAATGCTATTTTCAAAGTTAATATATTATTTTTGGCATTTTTATAGCAGCTTATTTAAAGTGTTATTAATGTTTAGAAATGTGATTTGGGGTTTATTTTATGAGTGTTTGACTCAGTTTTAACTCTCTCTCTTTATCTCCCTATTCTCCCCCCTATGTTCAGGCTGCACGTACATAACTTTTGGAGCTTGCCTCAGTTTGAGTTTGTCCCTGGTTGTTTCATTAATCTCGTTTGCTCCTTAAGTTGCTTCTTCTATCCTAGTGGAACAGTCGGTCCTAAATTGAAAGTCTTTGTGAGTTAAAGATGTCAACAGGATCGATTTCCAGGCTGCACAAATTGCAAAAAGTGTGTGGCTGACTTAAAGGGTAAGGACTCACCCTTCTTACGGGTTTGGGTTTTTTCCCTTGCACAGTGGGACATACAGGGCACCAAACCCAAAGCACCCCAGGGAAGCATTATAACCCTGTGGCTTCCCTCCAAGCCACAAGCACTCCCCTGTTTCCACCTTTCTCTGGAGGATGTAATTTTGTCCCTGTTCTGGATTTCAAGAGGACAACCCCATCTTTGTTCTGTGGGTGGCCGGGAGTGAGCTCCAGGCTTCCTGACCCACCTCCTCCTCCCCTAGAGAGAAATAAACATGTGTAGGGGAGTACACACACTAGTTTACAGTAGGAGCAGTTGGCAGAGAGCTGTGCTGGGAGGTCTCATGCCCTTCAGCTCTTCTGGATAACTGCATCACCTACACCCCACCTCTTTGCCTTGGGTGGAGTGAGATTGCAAAGCACAGCCCTGTTCAGTGAGCTGGACTGGCATCTGCTGCAGGGTAGTGTGCTACCAGGTGTTGGGGCAGGTATCAGAGCTGGGTCTGTAGGGACTGATCTTTCATTCAGACACCACAACCAGCTTTGTGGGCAGTCTAATATGGCAAGTATATGCAACACCAAGTTTCTCAGATCCCAGAAAAAGAGAGGATGTGGCCTTGTTCTACACATCAGCACACTGTTGAACCACCTACATATTCTTCTTGGTGGGCAGTGTAAAGCGAGAAGTACCGTAACCCCTCTGAGTGCCTGAGATGTCATGGTATGGCTCCTGAAAGAAGAACCTTAGCCTCAAAGGATGGCAGTTTCTGTAATTTCAGCATGCTTGACAGAAGCAGCCCTCTGACATATTCCTCAGTGTGAATTGAAGCCTCCTCCCTGCAGCACGTTCAGGGCATCTTCCAGCAGAGTATGTAAGCATGTGCTTAGTTCTTAATGCATGGATGGTCCCATTGAGCTTCAGGCATGTGCTGAAATATGGATGAGCATTTGAAG
The DNA here is from genome assembly GCA_013398125.1 of Aegotheles bennettii. Taxonomy (NCBI): domain Eukaryota; kingdom Metazoa; phylum Chordata; class Aves; order Caprimulgiformes; family Aegothelidae; genus Aegotheles; species Aegotheles bennettii. Next base: position 246,508 of record VZRW01009680.1, read on the forward strand.
TGCTCAGCATCTTGGGGCTATCAAGCCCCAAATGGATCAATCCCAAGACATTATTCAAATTGTGGGTTTCCAATTCCATGTGTTTAAAAAAAAAAAAAAAAAGAAGAAGGAAAAAGAATCATTATCTCCATTGCAAAGACATTGCAAAGACAGAAGAATTAAGGTACACAGAGAGGCTGAAGAACTTTGTCAATGTCAAGGCACATGTCCTTGGGTGAAATCCAGAAATATAACCTATTTCTTTCTGAAACCCACTCCTGTTCTCAGCCACTTCACAGAATCACAGAATGTTAGGGGTTGGAAGGGACCTCGAAAGATCATCTAGTCCAACCCACCTGCCAGAGCAGGACAACCTGGAGCAGGTCGCACAGGAATGCATCCAGTCGGGTTTTGAATGTCTCCAGAGAATGAGACTCCACAACCTCTCTGGGCAGCCTGTTGAAAAAGTTAAAAAGTTCTTCCTTATGTTCGCCTGGAACCTCCTGTGTTCCAACTTGCAC
>VZRW01009680.1:247129-259629 GCA_013398125.1 Aegotheles bennettii
CAGAATAGAGGGGGAGGAGAACCTTTCTTGACCTACTACCCACACCCCTTCTAATACACCCCAGGATGCCACTGGCCTTCTTGGCCACAAGGGCACATTGCTGGCTCATGGCCGTCCTTCTGTCCACCAGGACCTCCAGGCCCCTTTCCCTTCCTCTGCTCTCCGGCAGGTCAGACCCCAGCCTATACTGATCCATGGGGTTGTTCATCCCCAGGTGCAAGACTCCACACTTGCCCGTGTTGTATTTCATTAAGTTTCTCCCCACCCAACTCTCCAGCCTGTCCAGGTCTGGTAGGTGCCATTCACCTGTCAGGTGAATGGCAGCACAACCCTCTGGTGTGTCAGCCACCCCTCCCAGCTTTGTGTCATCAGCAAACTTGCTGTGTGTGCTCTGTTCCCTCATCCAGGTCTTTGATGAAAGTGTTGAACAGTAGATGTCCCAGTACAGACCCCTGAGGGACTCCACTAGTCACAGCCCTCCAACTAGATTCCATCCCATTGACCACAACTCTCTGACTTCTTTTCAACCAGTTCACAATCCACCTCACTACCTGATCATCCAGACCACACTTCCTCAGTTTGGCTGCAATACGTCTTCACTGTTTTTGCATTGTTCTAGTTACAGCTGGTGACTATCACCAAGCTGGCAATCTGAATGTAAAATACATATAAATTACTATGCTGTTTGCAGCTTTCTGCCACACATATTTTTGTTGTGTCTTTCATTTCTGCTATTTGTCCCCCATTTTAGAGGACAAGCCAGTCAGTACGTTAAGTGGCATAAAGTTTTTCATCTTATTTAAGTATGTCTCTATTAAAATGTAAACTGCTTTCTACCTTTTGGGAAGAAAAAAACAAGGCATAGTCCTGTAGATGCAGTAAAGTCATGGTAATTTTCCCCTATTGAAACACCCGACTTTGTGTCTTAGCATCATATACAGCATAATTTATAAAAGTGTGAGCAACTGCAGAATTGTTCTCCTAATAGATTCTGAAGATTCCAATTTCCATTCTGCCACACAAGACTGAAAATCCACTTGTGCTCAGTTATCTGTATCTTTGCCTCATCCTCAGACTGCATCAAAAATCAGGTTCAGGTGCAGGTTAAGAGCATGCATTTACCTCAGGAATATGGGACTTATTAAATATCTCTACACAATTAACATCACCATATCAATAAGAATTATCATTATGTCCTGTCAATCAGATGCTGAATTTTGCTTCAGGGAAACAAAACAATTTAAATTATAGCAAGTACCTCCCCTTCTTTTTTTACATGCTTCTCTTAAAATTGGATAATTATGTGGCTTTTCATTAGATTCCTCTAAGCATAATAGATCACGATATTCACCCTTTGACCTTGGTGATGAATGTTTCTGGTGAAAACATGTGACAAGCAGTGTTCTAATGAGAATAAAATACTGAATAACTGTGGGTCTCACATAATGAAAGAACAAAGCGAGAAGAACAACTACTTTTAAGGTTGCAGTGCAAAATGTGTTCATACAGCAATTCTGATGGATTAGAAAAGCAAGCCTTTCTTTTTAAGATTGTACCAACAAACTTTGCTATCAGCTGCAGAGACAAAGGCGAAAAAGACAAAGGAATCTTTGTATTCTGTGTAAACTCTGTAGGAACATGAGAAGTGGTCTCTCTCTGTGCTATCTAGGCAAGTTGCTACACAAAGCTATTGAGTTTTCATAAACATCTCAAAATTTTATGTGTGTATTTACACTATAAAAGAACTATAAATTCAATTTGTTTCCAATAATTTGGAGTGGGGCTAAGTAGGTCAAATTCTCCCCCATGCAAACAGCCACACACAGTAGTCAGTAAAGTTACATCACTGGTGATTATTATTCAGTATGTTTATAAAGAATTATTTTTGTGAACTGACAAAGATGACATATCAGTCATCAGTGCCAAAACAGTGAGGGGTAAAAAGCAGGGTTGACTAAATTAAAAATTGTTAGCAGCTACTTTTATTTTTTTTCTGGTTTGCAGCTCTGAACCCTACTGTCACCTTTCAAAATAAGCTTGGACAAGGGTTACTTACATCCACCTCTGCTGTGGTCATTTAGACCCTGGTCTTGATGGAGCAATGACTGCAACAGGAATGTTTGATTTAGAAGATAGTTATCTTCTGGGTTGTTCTATCTTGGTTTTTCATATGCTGGGTTTTTGCATTTTGTTTGATGTCTGGGAAATGTTTATAATCTGAATTATCATCTCTGTTTACCAAACTTAAAGTCAACTTCTAAAGAAAACCCTTTGCTTCTCATTTCTGGCTAGAGTTCATCTCTGATTCAAGGTCAGCTATTCCTTAGCATGTAATAGAAATGTTTTTTTTGTCTGAAATCCTGTCCCTACAAAGACAGTGAGAGTTTTGCTGTAGAATTTTGGGACCAGGATTCCATCTACGCCTCATGCCAGGTTCTCTTTTGAGTTGTTCCATTATTGTGGTTATTGTCACAACATTATTCAGAACTGAGGAATATGTGATGGAGAAGGAATTTTGGCTTCTTAACTTTAGCAACTTTCCAGAATATTTTGGTCTAAATTCTATTATTTTAAAAACTGAATTAAATAATATTAATAAGGAAAAACAGCTATCATTTCCCCAGTAGCTGGGCAGTAAAGCTCTCTAAGTAGCTCAATCTGAGACCAGACCTTCTGCGTGCACTTGTGAGGAATTTGAGGGCCACAGCCGGTTTCAGCTAAATGAGATGAACAGTCAGGAGATTTGTACAGTAATTTGAAAGCAAAATGAAAAGCCAGCCTAAGTATAAAGTGCTGTTTCTCCTTCCCTGTGTCTGTAAGCACCATGGACAATAGTGCACTTTAGGGGAATTTAAAGGATAAAGAAGGCCTAATTGGCATGCTGTGCTGATAAGCAGATGCATTTTCCATGCTTCTAACAGGATGATCTGGAGAGCAATCCCACAGAGGGAAAGAAGCGTCGTGCAGTTCCTTTCCACCCACAGCCATTGCCTTGTGGGTTAACACTCCCTATCAGTGGGTCCACATGGTGCGGGGGGCTGCCTTGGGGAGGGCTCTGCCCTCACGCTCCCTCCTTGCTCCAAGAAGGTCTCAGTCTGCTGCTGTGCTTCACCAGCTGTGTGCTATCGCTCCCTTTCCAGCCCTGGGCAAGCGAGCGCCTGCCTCTGGCCATGCGGAGTGAGCAGGGACTGCAAGGCAAGGCTGACTTCACCTGCACCCCTGTGTATTCGTGTCCGGCCCTCTGCATTTCACAGCAGTCTGAATCGTGCAAATATTTGGTCCTTCAAGACTCAAGCACGTCTTGTCAGCTGTGAAAATATCCACAGACCATACTCATAGCAAGGTCTAATGAAGAGAGCAAGTTTTGTTTTTCACAGAGGTGGATCATTAAAGGCACAATAATCTTATTGATTGTTTGCTCCAGTTGTCTGAATTGAGGGCTGTCTCCTAGCAGATTGAAATTTACTGTGACTGATGGGATCTCATAAAGTCAGATCAAAAGTAGAATAAAAATGAAGCATCTTAAAAGAAAATTACCCCAAATAAAAATGTTAGTGTCAGAAACTAGTAAATAAGAATGTACTATATGCATTAACCAATGTTGTCTGCTCACCCAGTGACTATAATTTAAATTTACCACAACAAATATTTTAATGTTGTACTCAAGGAAGGAAGGAAGGAAGGAAGGAAATTTAACCTGCAGAGCAACATTGTGGCTCGCAGTAGGCATATGAAGATGCTCATATCTACAGGATCAAAGCAATGTTAAGTTCAGATGTACATGCTTTTAACTGGGTTTCCACACTGTCTGTATAGGTTTTGGGTCCCACCCAAACTGTTTTGAATCTGTCAGTCAAAATTGGGGAAGATTACATCAGTTGTATGGCAGCTCCTATACCTTTTGCATAGAGAAATTGGAGAGACACAAGGTGGATACAGTATTATGACTAAGCAATCCACATCGTTTTCCTGAAGAAAGGATCAGTCCTGGTCCTGCCCATGCTGCCTCCAGCCATGCCATGCTCTCCCATCCCCACCTCTGAGCTGGCTTTGGTGACTGTCCAACCCTGCATAAAGGCAGCTCACCTAAAGCAGCAAGATGCTAAACAGGTAGGAAAGGTGACTGGTTTTCTCTCAGAAAAATACCCCAAACAGTCAGTTTTCTTTTCTTCTTGCAGGGAACGGGAAAGAGTAGGGGAAGGGAAAGGGGAAGAGGAAGGGAAGGGAGACAAAGACTGACCCTAATGCTTGACTGTGAAAAAAGCTTAGGCTGGAGCTCACAGCTTCTTAGATATCAATACAAGGCACAAACCTGTAAGAACTTGGGCTTCATTAGTTCTGGCGTGCGTGAAATGAGCATATTTTTTATGGATCAACCCAAAACTTATAACATATTCTTTTTTTTTTTTCCCATGTGCAAAACCAGGTTGGCCTCAATGAAGGACTGAAAGAAAGAATTCATTACTGCAGTCATTTCTCTTCTTCATAGTGGTGGCATCAGAGGCAATGACAAGCTCTGTAAACCATTCATTATTCTCTCTCTCTCACTCTCTCTCATATATCCATTCTATCCTAGTATAAATGCATCTTCTACAGTTGCTGGTCAGAAGCTGGATCAAAGACTTGAATGAACTATGACATTAAGTCCAAGGAAAATTGTGTACTTCCTTCTAGCATTGCAGCTATCAGCAGCTCAAAGCAGATGCTTGGAGAGCTGGGGCTGGGCTAGGAAAACATCTGCCAGTAACAGGGCTGGAGAAAGGGAGCCGTTTCATGCCTTGCATTAGGAACCATGCTAACCATGTTCCATCATCCTCTATTCAAAAAACACTGTTCTACTTCAGGAACTCAAAGGCTGTACACAAAACAAAGAAGGCTTGAACACACCATGCAGACAGATCTTCATGCTGTCTCTGGGTGGGTTTCTAATGCTCTTTCCCAGATAGATTGTGACTTAACCTTTCTGTCTGATTGTAATCAGCCACACGTAATTGTACAGCTTGTTATAACTTCATGGGTACCCAAGGTTTAGTAATCTTGTCATCAGGGATGTGGTAGGAGGCTATGGGAGCTTCCAAGACAGCTGATGAACCCAATTGACTCTTTCACTTGTGCTAATATAGTGAAACCAGCTGACCTAAAGAAAAGCCTAGCTTCTCATGATAGGATTGGCATCTTGAAGAATTGGAGATTGACTGATGCCTGTGACTCTTCAAGCCCACAATAAATAATGAATAATTATGCCAATAAATCATATAAATAATACAATAGCTGCCATTCTAGTTAATTTTATATCTTTGGTTCCCATCACAGATCCATTTCTTTTCCCATTCACTAAGCCTTTCCTTATTCTCTTGTGTATTCCTTCTCATCATTGATGCTTTGGGCTTGGACTGTACTATAGAACTTAGCTACTTTTGGTATGAGGCATGGAAAAAAATCATCCAAGCAACTCTCAAACCTGTGCCAGTAAACTCCTTGTATAGAAAGAATTTTACTGGCAACAAAATAATTTTGCTCCATAACGTATTTTATTCTGGGAGCTGGTAGTACTTAGGTTATAAGGACAACAGGACTTGTGCCAGCTTTACTGGTAGGACCAGCTGCCAGAGGTATTTCAAGATGGTTTTAACAGCAACCATTTCTAGGAGGTAAAACCTTATTCTCCTTTACCTCAGACTCTCCTTTAATTTTCCCTCATTTTTGCTGTAAGAATCACCCCCTTCTAACAGTAAATGTAGGTGGCCAGGTATTAACACAATTTCACTGAACATGCAGACAAAGACAAACTGTATCCCAGCCAAGAAACCAGGTAGGGGGATTGTTAATTTAAAGAGACCTTGATACAGCTCTGGAAAGAATTTTAGTATGTGATCACTGAATAACAACATGAGCCCTGGTATGTTTATTCCTGGACTGAGGTTGTTTTAGATCAGAATGATTTCCACTTTGTTATCATGCAGAGGAGAACCAGCATGCATGGAAAGCAAGGTTCCTCTGAGGTTCAGTCTCTGCCCTTTGCATGAGAGAAAGAAGGATTTTTTTCCTATTAAATCTGTGAGGTTATCAGATCTAAGTTATCCCTAGTCCAGATATATTTATTTGTGTCATTTGCCTATCTGCTGAGCAGAATTCTGTGAGATTTGCAATAAGTGGATAGAAGAACCTTTTATTGATTCCTGTATGATTTTTGAATCAAGAATGTTGCTGTCTTGTGCAGAGGGAAAGCAAGAGCCTCTCTTTTTCCTCTTCTGATCAGAATTAGTTAGGAGCTCTGCAAGCAGAAGCTTTCTCTTTATAAGTTATTCCTTTCCAGGGACAATTAAGAACTTGTTCTCCAAGGTTTCCCTTGCTGCAGTGGCACATAAGCCCTCATTAAATGACTCTTTCAGCTTCCTCAGGCCAGTCCTCATAATTACAAATTACATTTCACAGCATTAAAACACGCACAACATTGCCCTTCAGCATCTGCAACACGTGCTTTTGTCAAACCCCCCTGATTTGCATTGGGGCTTAAGTCATTCCTGAGTCCTGCGGTCATGCATGGAGCTCAGCCAGGGTACTCCGAGCCTGTCAGTGCCATCAAAGCACGCAGCCATCCTGCTGGTTTTGGTGATCCTGCGCCTGCTCTCCTTCCAGTAGTGCATCTTCCCTAATCCTGCCTCTCAGAGTCATTTTTTCTGATCATTCTCCTAAGTAAAGTTAGCAGCTATGCCCACTTCAGAAACAGTTTTGCTTAGACTAAGAGGCTGTCACCGTGCTGAGAAAGCTGCAACTTTAACCAGATTTCATCTTTGTGAGTCACTGCTCATGTCAAAGTATAAATGTACTCAGACATAAGAGTTGTCCTGCTTTCATCAAGGGAGCCAGCCTGCCTTCGCCTAGTTCCGCTTGGTTAAACTTGTTATTTAAATTGTTAAAATTGAGACATCAGCAGTAAATTTCAGAGAAGATATAACAATTATTAGATACAAGCAAGGCTCTTGTACTTGTGAACATATCATGCCCTCCATCCACATGGAATTAGCCACAAATAATTTACAGCAGTTTCTTTAAGAAGTGTGCCCCGTAGTACTTGGATGACATTAAATCACAGTCATTCCCAACTGGATCATATTTCCAACTTTAAGATATATTTGATGCTCGTCAGCGCCATGGCTCAGCACTCCAGGGGACTACCTTTTAAACCTGCCAGCTCATGAAGAACTGAGCTTTGATTCCCAGTGCTGCCTCCCGGCCGAGGCCTGCAAGGGTCAGTGTCTCCAGTATGCCAGGCCAGGCAGCTTGGGCAGCCCTTGGAGGGCCAGGAGGACCAAAACGATGTTCAGGTGACCTTGTGCCATTCAGCTCCCACATGAAAATGACTGACAGTGGGAGGTGGGGCTTACATCTTGCTCTGCCAGCTGTGAGCAAGAGGAAGGAAAGGCTGGAAGGAAAAAATGAGAGTTAGGTGGAATCTGAGAAGGTTACATGAAAAAGGAATGACATTCATGTATATACAAGTAAAATGGGACATGTCTTGATCTTATTAGGGACTGTACAGAGAGTGAAACTCCTTTTGTTTTTCCATGTGGGCTTGACTTCCACACGAGCTTCACATTCTCTCAGAGGAGATGAACATAAACAACTAAAAGGTAATAGGAATATTGGACAAAAGTTGCCTAATGCAAGAAAGGGAAAGAGGGAAGGGCAAGCAGAAGGTGCCTGGGGTGCTGTCTGTCCCTGTGGGGAGACATTCCTTTGGTGGAGACACGTCAGCTGGGTGTTCACAGGCACAGGGTGCAAAGAGACAGATACCAGAAGGGCAGAGGTAGACAGGGATTTCTAAAGCCCTCCCACATTTTAGGTCTCCCAGTACAAATCTGCAGCTCTGCTGTGCATTTTTGCATGAAGCAGAGTTGTAAAGGGTCCCCCTTCAGCCCAGCAGGGGACACCCAAGCTGACAGAGCCCTTGAGTAGCACAGGAAGGGTCACCAGCTTTCCCCCTTTCCACACAGAGGACTGCAAAACGGGTGGAGGCTCTGTATTGCCCTCCCTCCTGCCCCACCATCACTCTGCTGGGAAGAAGGGGAACAGTAGGCTAACGAGTGATTTGTGCCAGGAAAAGACCAGGGGCACACTATATCTTCTTTGAAACACCTGTTAAAACAGGGATCAATACATGGCTCTCAGAGTTACAGTCTAGCTCCTGCCCTTTATTCACAGTAGTGTGAAGGCTTCAGTCTAAGCTTACAGAAATAAGGGGCAGCAATAATACTGCCATTGAATTCCAAGAGCCCTCTGTTGTAACATTTAACAGCCACAGGTCTGTGAAAACTGGAAGGTGGCCTGGATGGCCCTGGAGAGGGAGAAATGGAAAAGACTGATCAGCAAGCCCCGTGCTATTTGTTTTATAGAGATAGATAAAAATATTCTTCCCCTGGAATTTTGTTTTTATTCAAACCCAGGCACAAACAAGTTTTTGGAGGAAGGATGTGCAGCTCTGAAAAAAGAAAAAAGGAGGGCAGAACTGTGCTTGGACTCAGTAGCTCTCTCTCAGTGGCCAGGTAGTGCCTGGCAGTACATAGTTCCATCTCGTGTTCACAGGGGCAGCCTTGCGCAAAGTCATGCATATTAGGTGACTAACATCTTCACAGGGCAGAAGGGTGTTCCTGCTTGAAGCTGAAAATCAGAGGACTCTTATTTCTGCTTGAGCAGAACTTGTGCATCCAGTACCCTGGGAGAAAGGAGCTCTGTGTTGGTCCATTGCATCCAGTGTGGCTCCGATGCCTTGCTGTTATTGTGCATGCATGGGCCATCCACTCAGCACATTCATAACAGGTTGACCCATCCTTGACATGACAGACCTGCCACTCACCCTAGTGCCAGCCAGTGTGTGTACATCTCTCTCTTGTCCAGGACACCCAGCTGCCCTCAGGTACGCTGAAACGGCTGTGGCAGTACTACATTTCTGGGCATGTCTTGATACACGAGGAGATGTGATTACCCAAGAATTACATGGCATAGGTTGGGGATGTTGGCAACAAGGGTAAGGAATGTTGACAGAGATATTGGTGTCCTTGATAGAGGTGGAATTGAGGACAGTAATAAGGGAGGAGATCAAATCAGAGGGACATTGGTGACTTGGACCTAGAAGGCAAAGATTAGTGGAAAAGCAAGAGCTGAGACTTTAAAAGACTGTTTTCCTCTGCTCCCACATTAATAATGGTACCATTCTTCTCACTCCTGCGGACACAGATTTTATCCCAATATATAGGAAATTTTCTGTCTCCTTCTGCAAAGGTTGGAAAGACAAGTATCAGAGAGCAAATTAGGGACTCCACAGAGAATAACTACCTTCTGGGGATCTGCTGTTTGGAGGACTGGATGCAGAGAAATGTGGGTGCTGAGACAAGCCTCTCTGGTGTAAAGTAGCAACCATACCAGAAGTTGAGGCCAAAGCAGTAGGAGCCATGCTGAGAGGTAAAAGCCTGGCACAGGGATTGCTCATCCAGCTAGTTTGCCCTGAGGTACCTGAAAAGTGGACCATGCAACTGGACCTGCTGTCCTTGGGTTTATCTCACTCTCAGTGCCCATGAATGAGCTTTGAGTCAATTTGGGTGAAGCCCCTGGGCTGAACCCAGCAACTTTCACCAAGTCTTACTGTGTTAATGAGTGGTTTCCCTCACCGGGCTGATTTTCCATGAGGGAGAACCCCAAGATCTCCTTTCTGAATTACTTTTGCACCTTACATAAAAGCAAAAGTGTCAAGCCATTTTTTAAAAAAGCCAACCCACTCATACAAAAATTACCCACACGAGCCCAAAGTGTCATTCTCAAGGGAGTGTTGTTAAAATAGGCTGCAAATGCCATGGGGCTCGGTTTTCATCTTTTCTCTCTCAGTGTGACTATGACATGTGCTGGTGTTTGCGTTGCAAGATAACAACAGACATAGGACATTTCAGGAAACATGAGGAGACAGCTAACTATAATATCTGCAACGTTATCAAAGCCAGCATAATGCTAGTCTGAATCTAACAGGAAAGCAGCAGTGGTACAAACTGGACACATAACTTTAAAAATGTCATGTCTTGTTATCAGCAATGCAACTAGCCAGTTCTTGGTTAAAAGTGACTGTAAGTCTATAGAGGGAATGCAATGCTGCACTCTCCCCAGGCTTGATACAAGTTTCTAATACGCGGCATCTTCACTTTAAAATATCATGCTAACTATGAATGGATGTTGACAACAGTCCAAAAATCCTGATAGCTGGCCAGTGCCTGAATGAAAGAGGAAAGCTTTGCTTTCATTTCTCCTGGCCTGCCTTCCTCAGCATTGTCCTCATGCGAGCCTTGCCGCGCTCCTGCTTCAGCCTGAGCACCAATAAGCACATTTTACGATTGTTTGCTGGGTTCAAAGCACTTGAAACATTTCAAAGCACCTGACATCCTTTCAAGTTAGCTGCTAAAAAACCGAGCACAAACAGAATGGGCTTCAGAGGAGCTCTGTCAATCAGCACTCAATCTGTATGTTCTCTGAGACATTCCTTATCCTGGCTGATTTATTTCATATTAAAAGGGCTGTCAATCTGTATCACAAGAACAGGTTGAAAAAAAAATGTGAGTGATGTCTGTGACTTTTTTTTTGTTTATTTAAAATGATATTTCCCCCCTCCTCCCTTTCCCCCTTGCATTCTCTCTTACCCACCCCCACCTTTATTTTTCTCTGCAGGTATGGTGTGAGCATTGTATACCACATGCATTTAAATTAGAAATATATTTTGCAAAGCTGTGGCAGACCCTTTTTTATTATCCATCAAATGTATCCCTTTTACCATCTGATGGCTTGGCAACAGGATCATCTCTCTTTCAGTTAAAATAAATGGGCCAGTAAAGTGGTGGAATATTCACTGTGCTGAAAAGACTTTACACTAGTTAATGTACACTGCGTGTTGTGGGTTTCATTACAGCAGAATACTAATGATGCACTGCATGTCTCCCCATGGTATCACTTTATTGTACCAGCTGTATTATTGTTTTATATTAATATATTGATTATTGTCTTTTTCTCTGGTGTGTGTTTTGTCTCCTAACTTTTTTCTCCTGGCATTGCTTACCTATTACAGTTGGCAGTTTTTTTCAATATCAGATTTTTGGAATGAATGTTAGTATTTACACGATTTCTTTTTGTTTCCCCCCTTGTCTCCGAAGTAATTAATTTCCCTTGTTTGCTGCACAGATGTTTGGATATTTTTCAGTGAAACTTGATAAAGAATGACACCCTCACATAGAGGTATAGAGGAAATGGATAAGTATCTTGGGATTTCAGATTCCAAGGTGGGGAGGTAGCTAAACTCTCAATAGACTGATTTTGGGGTAAAACAGAGGCTGAGAAAGATCTGATTTATGGACCTTTTCCACAGTTTGTTGGACTGCTGAACTCAAAGTGCTTGTTCACTGTAGCTGTGAGACTGTGAGATAATCCCTGCACCTGGGCTGGGTGGCCGTTCTGTTCCTCTGAGGAAAGGATAGGTGAAAGCTGAATTACTAGAAAGAATTTGTAATTTAACAATACTTGGAGTATAAAGGCACCGTCACTTTGATCCATGTCAATTCAGCAGCTAATACCATGGGACTCAGTCAAGGTCTGGAGCTTGTAGACATTATGGCAATATAGATAACAAAGAAGAGTAACACCCTGGTAAACACACAGTTATGCATCTATTTATATTCTGTGGCTGATAAACTGAATTCTTCCAGCATTTTTCAAGGCGTCACAATACGTTGGTATCATGACTTTTTCACATGATGATGATTATGTCTGTGAGTCACCTAAACACACTGCTGGCAATGTCAGGAAGGAGAAAGTCAAAGTCCAACAACTGACCTGTTGCTGTAGGAACCCAAAATACCCCCCAAAATACCATCTTGATAGGCTGCTGGATGGAAATCCCTGTGAGCTTGCACCAGTGTGGAAGGATATAGGACCTTGAAGGCTGGTAGGCAAAGGAGCTCAGGGAAAAATAATTATTTGAAAGATGTGGCAGGATGGCTGACCTATTCATGCAATGAACACCCAGCACATGGCCCTGCCCTTTCCAAATGTGCAGGAGATGGAGCAAGCTGTGGCTGGCAGCTGGTCTGTGAGCCTCACAGCTGCAAAGTGGCCTTGTTATTCCTCCCTGGCTTGTGGTGTGGGAAAGTTTTAGTACCTTCTCCTGACAAAACAGCATGGATCAACCCTCTGCCCTGCACAGCCGAGCTCTGTGCGAGTGGTTTGCAGAGTGATGAGCATGGCCAGAGCAATGTTTGTCCTACTGCCTGTGAATGAAGGTGATCAGCATTAATTGCTTATCAGTGTAGGAAGGGATAGGAAACAGCTGGTTTTGAAGTGAAGATGCCCAGTTGCTGTGTGGATCTGTTGATGGTGCTGGGTTTCATGACCACAGGGAAACAGCCTCCCATTGCTGAGTTGGTGTCTCTAGGGCTTAGCACCCTTCCACCACAGTGAGCTCGTGCTGG